>JASGYR010000008.1:0-269042 GCA_030068185.1 Colletes collaris | reverse complement strand
GTTTATCTTTATTTTGTCTTTAGCCTTGTTCTTCAAAATTACTTTTAATTTAGCTCATTTTCCACTCCTTAAATATGTGTAGTTTCTAAAACAATTATTCAATAATGTAAGTAGTACTTTTTGATTTTGATTCCAAAGCTCTTTTATTATTTCTATTTTAAAAATGACTAACTTGTGTGCCTTTTTCAGCTTTTGTCTTTTTAATTGGCTTCCTGTATTTCTTCTTTAGAGATGTCACTTTCAATACAGCCATATTCAAGTGTACTCTTGTATCTATGTTTTATCCGCTTTTGTCTCATCTATTTCCTTACTCCTGTCATCTTTTGGAACACATTTATCTAATAATAAGCCTGGCTGTCTCCAGTTAGCTAAAGTTAACTTGTAGAAGGCACCACTATCGAAACAAACAATGTCTTCTTTCGCTACTTTATCTCTAACAGCTTTAGTATTCCCCAGGCTACATTCTTGCAAAATTTTAATGAGTGATAGTAGAGGCCAAAATAATGAAAATCAAGTAGATTAATAAAGTTGATGGAGGCTTGTTGTAAAAGTTATTAACATTTAAAGCTCTGCTCGTAGAATGACAATCTGTTGTTAGTTGAAGCCCGAGAGCACGGTTGCGGCAGAAGTGAGTGCTGGTGGTTCTCACGTTAGCATGAAAATTTGGATTACCGATATTGTCGACAGCCTTAGAGTTTTGCCCGACCATGGGGAATGCGAACACCTTACACACAGATTCAACTCGTCTTATGAAAATCTGCAGCGCATATCAAAACTTTCGTCTCGACGACTTTCATAGAGAAAGGGTGAATGCCCTGGTCCATTATTAATGCCGTGAACAAAATCACCTACGTGATATAATGCACGCCCCACGATTGTTCATTATAAACCACAAGTATCCACAGTCAATCGCCTGCAGGCACCAACCACTATGCACCAAACAAACACGTACCGCGACTATGTTATTATTCCAGAATGTCTACGCAAGTACGTGCATCAATGATTCTTCCGAGTTAATTACGAATAAAACTGTTATTATCTTTCAAATACACTTCAATTTAAAAAGGTAAAAGGAATCGCAGGATAAAATGAAATTTTCGCATCGATTTACGTTCACGGCGAAGAATGTAACAATACTAGCAGTTTGATCAAAGCCATCGACTGACGGAGGTTCAGAGAAACATATGCCAAACAGGCCCTGATTCTACGTCTCTCGCCTCGCTTATCTCTCTCACACACAGCGGAGACAAAGGGCAGCATCGGCAATGTGTTCCGGTCAGCCGTCAGTCGGAAAAACAGTATCAGTCAATGCTGGTTCACACACGCGACACATTTCAGTTATGTATTAAGTAGCATGTAAGAAATGCAGTGATATAAACAATCAGCGAATACTTATTAAATTCCTGCTTACATTTTTAAATTCAAGTGTATTTGAAAATTAATAACCGTTTTATCTGTAAGTAACTCGGAAGAATCGTGATACATGCACTTACATTGTAGACATTCACGAATAAATATAATCGCGGTACGTGTTTATTTAATTGCATAGTGGTTAGTGCCTGAAAGGATTATTTGTGGATACTCTGTGGACACTGTGGACAATCGTGGGGCGTGTATAATCGCATGTGGGTGATTTTTGTTCACAACATTGTGTATTGAACTGGTATTCAATTTCTCTGTGAAAATCTCGTCGGACGAGTTTTGATATGCCCTTCTGGATTTTCACAAGATAGGTTGAATCTTATTCAACGTAAGGTGTCTGTATTCCATAAGTGGAGAAAAATCTAAGGCCGTCGATAATGTCGGTAATCAGAATTTTTCATGCTGCGTGAGAACCACCAGCACTCGCTCAGCCGCAACCGTCCGCCTGAACCAGCTTGCTCAGCGGATTGTCATTCTACAGGCGGGAACCCTTAAATGTTAATAACTTTGCAACGAAGCCTCCATCAAATGCCACTAGTATACTTGATTTTCGTCTTATTTTGGCCTCTACTATCGCTCTATTAAAATTTTTGCAAGAGGTAACTGAACACCCTGTATAATATTCCCCAATGATCTTTATTCCTTCTGAATAAATAAAATTTTGCCATGATTCTTTTTTTTCCTTTCTTTTATCCTCGCTACATATCTGGCTCTAGCAATTCTATACGCTCTTGTATTACTCCCCAAAAAGGTCTTCGAAAATGTAATCTTCGCACTCACACCGTTTGCTTCATCGTTTCATTTGCTTGCCTTCTGAGAACATTCAGCTCCTCGTTTCACCAAGGAACCATCTTATTACCACACTTTCGTCTTGGAATAGACTTGGAGCAAATTTTTTAAAGTGTTTGATTAAATATTTTAACTGCAGTGTTCGGATCTTCTTGATTTTAAAGCCTCTATTTTGTTTTCGCTAAATTCGACGTCAGTGTATTCTCTAAATTTTTAAGCCAGTCAGCCCTCTTAACGTTAAAACCCTCTGTTTTAACCCATCTTGCAATTGCTATTTCTTGTTGCTTCATTTTAAAAATAATCAAATTATGATCATTTGTTGTACAATCTAGGTAAACTTCACCATCCACTTTCTAAAGTTTCTTGCAATAATGTTTCCGTAACAATCGTTGTTAGAATATGGAGGGCTCAAATATTAATTTGAGAACCTCGTCTAACTGGTGTCCGGATTACGAAGGGAGTAGGGACGTAGGAAAGTAAATCGTTTGTTTTCTAATTGGCTATTTTCGCGTCGTCGATCTTCGACGACGCCGTTTATTGGAAAAAGAAATTAAACAAAACAAACGAAACGTATAAAAACTTGTAATAACTGGAAGAAAAAGAAATAATTCAGAACAAAATCAACAGAAAGAAAACTGGAATTTTTGGCCATTTGCCGCTTCTTTTAATCAATTGAAAATTAATCTCCGTCTCGTCGTTCAAGCGAGGTAATCCGCCTTCTCGCTCGACGAGTCTTCGCCATGGCGTCACTCTTATCTGTAACAAAAGGACGGAACTTGGTGTAAATACACGGTAACGTTAGTCACGTTTTCATTCTCGCCTGAAGTTCTCGCGCTCTTAGCTGTGCTTGTCGCACTCAGGAGCGGGGATTCTCTGCCGCTGCGTTACGCGGCGAAACAGGTGGATCAGTATGATTTATGTGCGCGTTCCCTTTAAACCGGGAAACAGCTGATTGCAGTTCTAAGGAAGACGAGATTATACCTCGATTCTTCCTATACCGCGGGATCTCGATCGTCGTGGTGGTGCGCAAGCCGATGGAGGCCGGCGTTCCAAATGTTGTTTGATCCTCGGTTTCTTACCGTCCTCGTAATCTGTCCGTGTACGGTGTGGGAATCGTACCTTGTCTGCGTTCACAACGACTTACATTTGCCAGCGTACGTTTCCCACCGTTGCTCTTGAGCGGTATTCCACGCAACACGTTGGCGTATGGAAATACCGCTTCAGAAAGTCGCCTGATGCTGGACACGTGATTTAAATTCCTAGCACCGACTGGAGGGCGGCAAGTCCTGACCAATGGGAATACACCACGTGGTCCGTCTAGGTGAGGTTTTGAACCGTTCGGACAGTCAAGGGAGGTCTGTGTAAATCAAACTCGAACCTTCCGATAATACCGATCGGTCCAACGATACGTATCCTTTTTCCTCAGTCTTAGGTGGTTTTTACCACCGCTGCACTAGAAACTTTCGAGTCGTTCCACGAGATTCCTCGTTAGAAACGCAAATGTCAATGCTAAACGATGGTATCCCGTCCGTTGAGGTAATGCACTTCTTTGCGTTTCCGACTTTTTTTCACTCCCGTTAAAACATGTAGCGGAAGCATTGGCGTTACCGGATCAATCCCCAATCCGTTCCTGCACTGCACCTTCTTCACCACGTTCTTAACTGGCTCGAAAGAACGACAATCCCCACAGACTATCAGTTCTATTTGGTATATACGGAGGAGTGGGATCGTATGCCCATCTACTCTCGGCCGCTTCCAAATCAAGAGTGGCAATCCAGCACGGTTAGTCAAACTCGGAGGAGAATCTCCGACCATATGCCGCGCTGTAGACGAATTTGAATTCGTCTTTGTCCAACTTTATTATTGTCGTACCTTCTCTTTATACACGCGCCGAAACGTTAGCTCGAAATCACGCGTAGTTTCGTCGATCGCGTGATGTTTCGAAGAAATCCGTATGTGACAGTTTTTATAACCTGTCTTGCACTCGCAAGGTGACACGAGAGTCGATCAGTCTCGAGTCGGTTACATACGCAGAAAAACACACAAGGTGACGAATAATATTCTACTATTCTTTATATGTCATTGAATTAATCGCGATATTTAAGCAATCGTTGATTTCAATATTTACTTTCCCTCTTGATGTAAAAAACGTAGGTGTATTGTGGGGTCTGTTAAGTACATGGTTATTTGTCACTAGAAATTCTTCAAGAATTCTTCCATGTTCATCTGTTATACCCATATGTTTCTTAAACTGCGACATTTTAATTTGGTGTTTGAATCCATGGCATACACAATGTTATTTCCATTTAACCTTATTTATTATATTTTCAATGTTCATTAATAGTAATTCTATAACGGGTAAAAGAAGGCTGACACAATAAACATTAATTATATAGAAATTCGCCAATTCTGTCAAAACATGGTGAATACACATTACATGCTTTGATTCCATGTATTTATAGTGAAAAATTTCTACTTTGTCTGTATTAAATAATTGCTGCCAAATTCTTATGGTTGCTCTACAACTTAGCCTTACTACATTAAATGGTTGCATCACCTCCTTACCAAACCTTTAAAGCTATGCGTCTCCTGCACACATAGTATGTTCATGTTATTTTCTGGCATCATAATCCGCTTAAATATCGATTAAAACGCGATAATTAATTGAAATCCGAAATAATTCGTTACCCGGTTTGTTTTCGGTTAGCGCGACCGACCAGGAAGATTCTAGAGTCGACGCGAATCCTGGCTATTCCCGAAACATTTTAGAGGACAGAAAAACACGGTTACTTCGAGGTTTTCTGTAAAGTCACGCGAACGATAAAGTAACGTTCGAGTTCGAACAAGCCAAGTTTCAACGCCCAGGCATAGAGAAGCAGTACGACAATCAGAAATTTAAACAAAGACGGATCGAGAGACGCCACGCAGCGCCACACGACGATCAGGATTCCCCCTCTCACGCGCACACTTTTGGCAACAGTGCTCGTCCGTCACTTCGCTATCGAGCCACTGAAGTGACGCATATCGATAAGCGAGCACGATATCGAGAAGTTTTAAAAATCTCCGAATCGGTCGAGTTATTCGACCCTTTCGTTGAGAAGCTTCTCCAACAATTAGCCTGCTTTGTCGCGAGTCTCCTAGATCACACGATCTAGCTCAGTGCGACAAAACGTAATAATAAAATTAAAGCGTCGAGTTATTCGAGCTTCCAAGGGCCAGACGGCTCCACGAGGTCAGGGCTTACTATGAAAATCCCTGGGTGGACCCACCGTTCTCCCCACGGATCAAGTCATAAACTCTGACTCATTACTGCAGTTTTCGAACGGTTACGAACTCCACAGACCAAGGGTGAAAATAAAATACCCTTGAATTTGGATTCGCAATACTCCTAGCCGGAAGCGCGGGACACCTAGGATCTCCCAGCTTACGGTAAAATTAGCCAGATCACGTCCCAAAATCGCTCAGCCTTGGTACGGCCGCAGTGCGTGGGACGTCGATTCTAAAAAAAGAACGTGGTATCCGGAGCAACTCGTAAGTCGCCCAAGGGCGCCGTTGTCAAACCGGTACCGCACCGTGCCCGTACGCACATAACCACCAGACACGGTGAAGGGCCGAGGATAAGGGCGACGGTTGGAATCTTACAACCTTCCCTCTGTTCGCTCCTCCTACGAGCCAAGCCAAGAGTAGGCAGGCTTGAAGGATAGCGGTGGTAAATTAGCATCTTGTCAGAAAGAAACAATAAAGCGAGCGATTCCCGATTTAAAAGGGAACGCTCTCACACATACAGTCACACTAATATAGCCGCGTATCGCGGCTTGACTGAGATTTCCCGCTCCTGGGTTGCGACAAGCACAAACCAGGCGCGAGCGCGAAAGAGAAGAAGACATCCGACGTGAGTCACGTTGTCAGGTATTTAACGCCTATTCTTGTCTCTTTCTGTTACAGATCATCGAAGCTAGACAGACGGGAAACGCGTCTAGACATAAGCAACAGACTCGTTTTTGCGTACAACGCATTTATGACAAACATCAGAATAAAAGGCTTAGTTGAGATATTCTAGACTAAGCGAAAATAAACTGAAAATTTGTATTCTTTTCCCGACGTTCCTTCCCTCGAGATCAGACCACCGTTAGGCGAGGCCTTTTCAAACCTACTCCCCTAACATAAGGTCCTTCGAGCCGGATCAAACCGAGGTTGACGGAACCGAAAAAGGTGACTGCCTTTCGGCACGTGACGAAATTACCACGTAAGAGTTGAATCGAGTTGATTGATCCTCGACAAACTCGCTATGGCGTTATCCGAGTCCATGTCGCGTTCCGACATTGAGGATCAACCTCATGGAGTTAACAGACCAGTTCGATCAAGGTCTTAGATCCAGTGAGCATAAATCTCAAAAAAATGGGCAGAGCTAAATTCACGGAGAAACTCCTCCAAGAAAAAGCTCGAATACGCCGGGCGAACAATGGCGGGATGTCCGCAATCATGTATGCAAACGTGCGGGAAGATGATTCTCGCCGCCAAAAGACAAGCCTCATACGCTTTTTAAGCCCAGGCTACCTCCTCGGCGTGGAAAACGAATTCCAGGAATTCCGGCGATTTCGTAACCGCCGAGCTGACACGAATCGCTGCTGAATCGAGACCACCGGCACCGGAGGTCCAGCAATTCAGCATGCCCATTGAGCTTTGCCCAAGCAAAGATTGTCTGAATTCGGAGGATCCTCGGGAATGGGAACATTTCGAGGTGGATCTATTTACCCACCGGAGTGATGAACAAATGTTCAGTTGAATCAGATGTACAGAAATTGTACCGCATCTGAACTAGCATGCTGGAAGGATCAGCTCTCGCGACGATTTCGTCGCTCGAGATTGTCTGGCGCAACTTCCCCGAAGCGTGGAGAATGCTCAAGCTGAAAAATACGGGCTTCCACGCATGGTCACGGGAAGGTTGCTTCGACAAACTATTTCGCTTCAAAGCAGATTGAATGTCAACGATTCTGAGCCAGCTTGCAGCAGGTCACTGTGGAATGCACAGAGACTCTAGCTGGCATTAAGAAAAAGGAGGCACGTCCGGCAGCTAGTAGAATGGATGCTAGCGTACTGGATGATGACAACATTATCACTCTCCAAAATTGGAGCTGGAATGGCAGAGATCGCTCGGCCTCCTCGACTAACTACCCGATGTTCGAGGATGTCCGAACTTTCATCGATCATCACGCACCAAGCTCTGCTTTCGATGAAAGAGGACCGTCGAGAGTCAGCTCTCGCCCCGGAAACAAAGTCCCGCATGCCAAAGCCCATCGATGCTCGACCAAAAAGCGTCGCTTCGAAACCACTGACTAGCCATAACGTCGTGGTGACAAACGACTCGGCTCCGAAAGAAAACCGGCCGAGTGCGGAAAACGACGAGCGAGTCAGGAGGCAGAACGGGTAAAGTGTGCGGATTCTGCTCCTGGGCAACACAGCCTGCCACAATGCAACCATTTGCTGCATGGTGTTGTCGGCGAGCATGCGCACTCAGTACATTCGAAATCGACTATGGTGTATTACGCTGTCTAGCCAGCTCCCACCCTACCATGCGTTGCCCAAGACCCCAAGTATGCAATCGGTGTAGTGGGAAGCACCAGATTTTACTGCACTGTAGTTACAATTGGGACCAGTAATGAATGCGAGGCCGCCAGCACGTGGAAATTCATTTGGCCGGCGTGACGAGAGCGGTTTTAACGCTCAACCACGGAAACCAAACCAAGTCAAAGCCGGAAGAGGAAAAATCATGGCTTCATACGCACAAGACAAACATGCCCCTCGATACGATCACACTGGTACCGCGATCGGTAAGCAGGCGCACCGGAGGCCTTCGTTGTGCGCTAGCTACTGCACGAGTACGCGTGTTTGGCGAGAATTTGTTTTGTCGCGGATTGCAGCGAGCACTGTTAGACCAAGGTTCGGAGACATCATTCGATCTCCGCGGGGCTGGCTAATGACCTCCAATTAAAACGCATACTGCGTACCCCATTTGCCATGGTATCGAGGCTTGGGGGCGGCGAACTGCACAAAAAATCAAATTCATGCGTTGGATTAAACCTCGGCTCGGTAAAAGGAACGAAACCGATATGTGTCGCTCTACGCGTACACGTCGTGCCGAAAATCACGACCTACCGCACACCGTCGGCGAACGCGCTTGTTTACACTGCGTTTCCGAGGTTTACCGTTAGCCGATCCAGAACCCAGGGCCGATCCTCACGATCGAAATTCTGATCGGAGCGGATGTATATGCTCAGGTGATTCGACCGGGCTTCCGACGAGGGGCGAATGAAGGGTCCTGATCGCCCAAGAAACGCGGCGTATGGCTGGGTTATATCCGGCCCTATACACGCTGAAGGCGACGGCCAGAATACGGTAAGAACAGCTGCATTGCACCGTTCTCGAATCGCTGGATTACGCGATTCGACGATTCTCTGGAAACCGAAGAAATCCTCACGACCTCGGTGCGGTCAAGGCGGAAGGAAGAGTGCGAAGCCACTCTTCCGAAGAACTGTCAAACAGGACAAAACCGGACGGTTTATAGTCCGATTGCCATTGAATCACCCGAGACCGGACGAAAGCGTTAGGACATTCAAGGTTCCACATAAGCGCTGTCCGCCTCTCGCGAGGATGAAAGCGTAAATTGGACGCGGATACGACCCTCGACAGAAAATACTCTGAGGTCCTAGCTGAGTACGTGTCCTTAGGTCACTTGACTCGGCTTGATCCGATTGAGCATAATAGACTGTACATTCCGGATCGAGCGGTCGTACGCTCGGAAAGTGCAACGACCCAACTGCGCGTTGTGTTAAATGCAACCATCTGAACGGTCGGAGGGCGATCCCTAAACGACGTCCTGCATGTCGGACTCAAAATTACAGAACGATATCACCTCGGTTTTTAACGAGGTGGCGTCTGTATGAGTACGTTCTGGTGGCAGATATCGAGAAGATGTTTCGACAAATCCTCGTCGCCCCACAGGACCGTCGTTTCCAATGCATCGTATGGTTCGCGTCAAACGACGAAAAGCTGAAAGCTTTCGAATTGAATACCGTAACATACGGTACGGCGTGCGCCCCATATTTAGCGATGCGTACCCTCCTCGAATTAACGGAGCAGGATGGAGAGAGGTATCCTCTCGCTGCTCCGATCCTCGGAAGGACATATACGTCGACGACGTATTTACGGCGGGAGCGTCCAACAAAACCCTGCTAGAGAAAAAATTCGCAAGTTCAAGTCTGCGATCTCTTGCAGTGGCGGTGGATTCAAGTTGAGAAAATGGGCTGGAAACTCCGCGAAATTATTGCGGAACATCCCCCCAAGGTGCTCACTTCCCACGCCGTAGACCTCACTCACTGGACGATTCCGAACTAAAAGTGCTTGGTCTACGCATGGATCCCATCCGGAGACTACTTCTATTACGATCTGCAAGGGTTTAAACCGTCTGAGTTACCGATGAAAAAAAGAAATTTGTTCTAGGAGATCGCGAAGCTCTTCGATCCCCTCGGCAGGTTATCACCAGTCGTAATCCGTGCAAAAAATTCTGATGCAGTCCCAATGGCTGGAGAAAATCCAGTGGGACGATCAAATTTCCACGGACACGCAAAAAACGTGGAACACGTTTTGCTGGGCTTGGAGCAGTCTCAAAGAACTCAAATTCCCGAGATGGATCCCATACGGAGCAGACGCAGTTCCTGTGGACCTACACGGATTCTCGCGATGCATCACTCCGCTGCCTATTCGGCCGTCACTTACTTACGTGTGACGACGAAAAATAATGACGATGTTTACGACATTAATCATGGCAAAGACACGAGTGGCTCCGATAAAAACACAGTCTATCCCCGTCCTGGAATTGAATGGGGCTGTGTTACTTTCCGAGCTCATAGTGCACGTAGAACGGTCATTCCCCATAGAAATGAGCCGCATAATCTGCTGGACAGATTCCACGATTGCACTTCCGCTTGGTTGAAAAAGCATGCGTTACGCGGAAGGTTGTGATAGCCAACCGCGTGTCAAAAATTCAGACCATGCTCCCAAAAGCTGAATGGCGGCACGTTCCCACACGATTCAACCCAGCGGATCTGAATTCGCGAGGGTGTAAACGCCGCAGAACTCATTCAGTCCGGAATTATGGATTTCCGGGCCGAAATGGCTTAGACAATCCCAGAGGAAAATTGGCCAGAAATCGCCAGCCTCGCTCGAGCATCGGGCGGAGGGTAAACGCATAACGCATACCCTCGTGGCCACTCCCGGAAAAAGGAATGGAACTTAGTTTGGATTTTCCCAATGGAGTAGCTACAACGTGTGACTGCCTATTCGCCTCCGGTTCCGGAGGCCGGCAGTCGGAGAACGAAAGGTCATCTCGATGCAAAAATTGCTTCGATAGCAGCGGAAATCCAAGCGTGCAACGGGAAAGAATTGCACGCTACTTACAGCCGTACGCATTTCGCAGAGGAGTACCGGTGCTTGAGAAAAGGCGCAAAGGGAATCCCTGCGAGCATACTCCTCTAAAGAGCCTAAACCCTTTTCTCGACGATAAGGAAGTCTTACGAGTGGGTGGAAGGTTGGAGAATGCGACGCTTGCATGGAAACCAAACACCCGATTATCCTCGCCGAAACATCGTATGTGTCTGAACATGATAATCAGGGCAATGCCACATGGATACATTGCACGGGGGTATACAATTGACCATGTACAAGGAGAGACAGAAATTCTGGATCATCGGCTCGCAGAAAACGCGGCGCGCACGGTTATCCACATCAATGCATACTGGATGCGTGAGGATGTAAGCAAATACCTCCACGCAAATCATGCGAGGATTTAATCCCGGAGCGCAGTCGCGCGGCACGACCTTTCTCCAAACTGCGGAGTCGACTACGCGGGACGACCGTATCGGGTCCGCGATTCCGCCAGTCGTGGGAAAACGGCTCATAAAGCACAATACATATGGCAATGTGTCATCTCGCTTCGCTACGAGAGTCGTGCACATCGAACTCGTCCATGATTATACGACGAGTGCATTTCTGGCCGCATTAGACCGATTTATCGCCCGCCGAGGAGTTCCGTCCTGTATGTTCAGTGATAACGGAACGAACTTCGTCGGAGCAGATCGAGGAATTGAAGAACATTTCAATACGGTGTATCAAACTCCAGAAATGCGAACAAAGTGCGGTCAAAAGGGCATTGAGTGGAGATTTAATCCACCCAGTGCGCCCCACTTTGGTGGTATGCAAGAAGCCGGCGTGAAATCGGTGAGACATCACCTGAAACGCATCATCGGCGAATTTACACCCACAAGCGAGGAAATGCAGACACTCCTCTGCAAAGATCGAGGCGAGTTTGAATTCGCGACCGATCGCCGCTTTGAGTGACTGTCCCGAGATTATGCCCCTCTCACGCCGGGCCACTTCCTAATAGGCAGACCGATGAATGCACTTCCGGTCGAGTCAGTGGAAAAGGAAAATCTCTCGCGGCTTACGCGCTGGAGAGCAAATCCAGAAATTCCACGAGCAGCTCTGGAGACATTGGACGCGAGATTAGTCTCACGCACCTCCAGAAACGCTTATATGGCGCACCACCCAGAAGTGCAGTTAAAACCGAATGACTTGGTTTTTAGGTTGCAAAACCCTCTTCTCCCTCGAATCAATGGGAAATGGGACGAATCGAGGAAATATTACCGGGCCGAGACAGGTGCGTGCGTGTGGTTAAAGTACGATACAGTTACGCCCACCATACACACGTCGTCGATTACACGGTTGTGTCAAACTGCCCGTCGATGAGTCAACATCGACAACGGCCGACGAAGACGCACACGGGATAGACGTGAAGACCCGAATTCCCGCTGTACTGGTTACAAGGACAGTGAGAACAACAGCCGTTCAAAATCAAAACGAGTATGGAATTCTCACCTATCCAACGTCTTTAGAACAATACGGGGTGAGAGGTGAAATATACCCTACCATCCCGTTAATTAGTATGGAAGGGAGCGATTCGCTACGTCCGCACGTAAAAGCAGGATCCGCAGGACGAATCGCCCAGTTTCACGCTACAGCGGATTAACAGTGCAAGAAAAAAAAAAAAAATGTCTTCAAGCAGCGACGAAAGTCTGGTGACCGTGGTGGGTTCGTCGCGAGACGAACACATTGAACAACAATTTTCGGCGTTGTTACAATTAGTGGAGGTACCGCAGCCGGAAAATGCCGTTGACCTCCGCTCGAGGTGTCGGCACCGACAGAGAGCAGAATACGCTACCTCCCGCCCCCAAACCGCCCTCCGAGACGGCGCACCCGGCCAAGCCACCGGCGTTTATACTCAATCTGGGGCAGGACCAAGATACGTGTCCCGGCGCACGTCCCGTGGACGACCAGATGACTCCGGGTCAGAAGGCCCCGGAGGCCATTTTAAACTGAAATGGGGCCAGAGGGGGGGATTAGTCGAATTCAAATTCTGGCCCACCACCGCCACCCCGGCAGCAGGGCACAGCCAAGCACTGCCCGCCGAAGGACCACGGCCCGCAGCAGGTCCCAGACCAGCAAACGCCGGTAATGTCCGGGGCACCCACGCTCTCCGTCGTCGTACCCACCCCTCGGGAAGACAGCGACCGGCAGCGTACGAACGCCGCGACGGAGCGAGGAGGCGCCCGCAACCAGGGGCCAGGTCCGGGAAGCCGGGGTCAACCGTGCCACCCTGAGAGACCACGACCCCCTCACACCGGCGGACGGCAGCGATCACGCCCCCGTCGACCAGGACGCGTTGCGGGGAGGCCGTCCTCACCACCCTCGAGGTGTTGGAGGCAAGAAGCGGCATTGGGACGACGATAAGTAAGTACATTTAAACTTTTTTCAATAGAAGGTTTTGTACTTCGACCTTCTCTCTACGGGTTTACGCGACGTGACCGCGACCTACGCCTCCATTCTTGTTGCACGTTTTGACCCGTGCAAGGGGGGCAGTATGTTTGGGAATATCGATTAAAACGCGATAATTAACGTTGAAATCCGAAACAATTCGTTACTGCCGGTTTGTTTCTCGGTTACGCGACCGACCAGGAAGCATTCTAGGTCGACGCGACCGCTATTCGAAACATTAGAGGTGACAGAAAAACACGGTTCTCGAGGTTTTCTGTAAAGTCACGCGAACGATGAAAGTAACGTTCGAGTTCAGACATAAGCCAAGTTCAACGCCCAGGCATAGAGAAGGTACGACAATCAGAAATTAAACAAAGACGGACGAGAGATGCCACGCAGCGCCACGCGACGGAAGGATTCCCCCTCTCACGCGCGCACACTTTTGGCAACTCGTGCTCGTCCGTCACTTGCTATCGAGCCACTGAAAGGAGCATATCGATAAGCGAGCACGATATCGAGAAGTTTTAAAAATCTCCGAATCGGTCGAGTTATTCGACCCTTCGTTGGAGAAGCTTCTCCAACAATTAGGCCTGCTTTGTCGCGAGTTCCTAGATCCACGATCTAGCTCAGTGCGACAAAACGTAATAATAAAATTAAAGCGTCGAGTTATTCGAGCTTCCAAAGGGCTGAACGGCTCCACAGGTCAGGGCTTACTGAAAATCCCTGGGTGGACCCACCGTCTCCCCATAATGGATCGAGTCATAAACTGTCGATCATTACTGGTTTTTCGAACGGTTACGAACCCACAGACCAAGGGTAGAAATAAAATACCCTGGAGTGGATTCGCCGTCTTCTAGCCGAAGCGCGCGGACACCCAGAGATCTCCCCAGCTTACGGTAAAATTATCCAGATCACGTCCCAAAATCGCTCGCCTGGTGTACGGCCGCAGTGCGTAGGACGTCGATTCTAAAAGAACGTGGTATCCGGAGCAACTGTAAGTCGCCCAAAGCGGCGCCGTTGTCAAACCGGAAAATTACCGCACCGTGCCCATACGGCACATAACCAGACGGTGAAGGGCCGAGGATAAGGGCGACGGTTGGAATCTTACAACCTCCCTCTGTTCGCTCCTCCTACGACAACCAAGAGTAGCAGGCTTGAAAAGATAGCGGAATTAGCATCTTGTCAGAAAGAACACAATAAACGAGCGATTCCCGATTTAAAGGGAACGCTCTCGCCCACACATACAGTCCACTAATATAGGCCGCGTATCGCGGCGACTGAGATTCCCGCTCCTGGGTGCGACAAGCACAAACCAGGCGCGAGCGCGAAAGAAAGACATCCGACGTAGTCACGTTTATTCAGGTATTTAACGCCTATTCTTGTCCTCTTTCTTGTTACAGATCATCGAAGCTAGACAGACGGAAACGCGTCTAGACATACAACAGACTCGTTTTTGCGTACAAATTTATGACAAGCATCAGAATAAAAAGGCTTAGTTGAGATATTCGACTAAGCGAAAATAAACTGAAAATTTGTATTCTTTTTCCCTGACGTTCCTTCCCTCGAGATCCAGACCACCGTTAGGCGAGGTTTTTTCTAAACCTACTCCCCTAACATAATCTCTGAAATTAGTAGCTTGGCAGCAATTTGATCTCTGTGCATTTATCTGGCCCTATTTTCAGCTCCATTTTATCTTATTTTGATAAGAGTACCACATGCCTCCGGTACTCATAACACTCTTTACTTCCCGGACTCCATGCTTTGTTTCCTTCCTTCTAGCTCTTGAACAATTAACACACTCTGGATTTTCTTTTCTTGGACAAACATTTTTCAAATGAGCTTTGGATCCACAATTCTCGCACAATTGATTCTGGTGGCATACTACAATATTTAGCTGCGTGGGCCATAGCCATGGGCGACATTTAAAAACACCGCGCCACATTTATGTACTCTCTTATATTATACGTTCTCCAGAGCATGTACACTTTTCTCCGATTTTATCAGGTTATCAAAAAATTTTCCAGGAATTTGAACTATCCAAAATTTTAAAATTATTTTCCCTCCCTTTAAAACTATGGCTGAAAACTACTCCACTTCTGCAGATATTCTATTTCTTCTTGCGGCAACGTACTGAAATTTTTGATGATGAAATCTTCTTTTAAGGTCATCTACTTTATTCTCCTTTTCGACACTCATAAATTATCAAAGATGGCTTTATCTTTTGTGGTTTGTCTATTCCTCAAAGCCCTATCTTTTCCAATGTTGCTGTCTTAACAATGTCCACATCTTCGTTGTCTTTTACTTCCATCACTATTCCTTTTTTCTTCATATGTCTTACATTTCTTACTTTTTAGTTTACACTCGTACATTACCCAGATGTTTTAAAACTTTCTCCTTAATTGCTGTCAATATTATTCCTTTTATCGTCTTCTTTCTCCGGCTTTATAAGTATCACTTCATAATTTTCTTTTTTAATTTTTCTTTGTTCTGTTTCAGGAAACTTTCTAGGGTGGAACGGCGGAGTACTGGTCATTCTGTGCGTAAGTCTTAACTTCATTTATAACTTTAGTCTGATTAATAATTCTTAACCTTTCATTTACCAACAGCTGCTCCTGCAACCGGCCCCCTCCAGCTTTTGACCATTTCTCCAAAATATATCTATTGGCTACTTTGTTCTCGTTTTTGACCTCATTATATATGTACGTCTCCAGCTCTATTCTTTCTTTTTCTGGTCCCCTCTAGTGTACAATTTCCTGCTCCCCACATTTCATTTTTAGGACCCTCTATTCTCCTAAGGACAACTTCAGGACTCACCATCGCGTTCTTTCTCCCACCATAATTTTTCTCTTCATTCGAGGAGTTCCCAATTCATCGGTAAACGAGGAAATTGAACTTGTTCGACTGTGGCTCCGGCCAGAAAGGACATGAAGCCACCATCTCCGCTTTTTCCCATCTCTATATCCATCTCTATATCTATCGCTTTTTGTTTTTGTTTGAATATTTCAGAATATGCCATAATTGATCCCACGAGCGTGGTCGGACCAAATACTGCCCGGAGCTTAGAGCCGCCATATGCCTCGGACACAGGCCTGGACCCGCGCAGACCGGAGGCTGGACGAGCCATCACCGAGAGGACGGCAGGTACGCCAGTGTTGGTCGCTCGGGATTGGGCTCTCTCCCCCAACCATGCATCCCATCGCCGCGCACCATAGCTTAGGATTCGAGGGTAAGTTATAGAGTTACCATCCTCGCGGCCCAGGCGGTTAGCCAAGGCCCCCGGCCTCGACTCTGCTGTCACGTAACAAACATTCACAAAACCAAAAGAGGAATTGTGAATGGGTCGTTGCGACGACCAACAGGGGTTACGCGGTGTATGTGTGAGCTCAGGTACCCTGGGTTCGTTAGGCTGGTACTGCAGCTGAATGGCTGACAGCCCTGGGGAAAACGATAGACATTTTTTTTTTTTTTTTTTTTTCATTATTTCTCTTCTTTTGCAGCTCGAGCATCAACTTGGATTGCCGCTTTGATCTTGGCATTCGATCTTCTCTTTAATAATTTTCTTGGGGAAATAACATCTTTTTCTTTACAGGTCACTTAGCCGTCCGAGTGAGACGTTGCCCGTCCCTGCCACGAGGAGGCGGACCCGTTTCTACTTTCTCTTGATTATGTATTATTCATTAAGTTAACTTTCGTTTCTATCCAAAGATTTTCTTCTTCTTCTTTCTTCCTTTTTCTGTCTTCTTATAATTTCGACTACGTTCTTTCTTTATTTTCAGGTTTGGGTCTTCTCTTTTAGGTTCTATGAGTAATTGGATCTCAACTGTCCCTGTTCTACAATCTCCAGCGGAAAGGTAAAATTTTCTTTTCCGTCAAAGACTTGCACATTAATAAAGTCAGAGAATTGCTCATACCTTTGCTTTGTTATTATAAGCGTTTTCTTTTCTTTCTTGATTTTCAATCAGGTATTGAGTATCGTAAATTCGCATAAGCTTCACATTGGAATAGAATGTGGTTTACATCTTCACTTGCCGCGTCACACACGCCCTGGACAATTCGGCGATTCTATGGAACGTCGTGTGTATAAAGTGACGCAATAATGGATCCATATCCAGTTATTATACTACACTAGGTATCTGCCTGGTTTAAACCAGTCATTTTCCGATGCAAAACTTAGCATCTTTAATAAAATTATACGTCTCTCTACCTCGTGTTAACATCGTTTGTCCATCTTTGTTGCCACTCAGTAATGATTTCTCTATTTAGCCGTGCTCCTTTTTCTGCTTCCATATTTAAATTTTCCAGCCATACCTTCATCAGAAGTATAATTTTTCCAACTTACTTCGCTTCTTTCTTCTGACTAGATTTATAACGCTCCTCTTTCTACAATTTCCAGGTCCAATGGTTTCACACCGCAGATTACTTGCATTGCAACCTGTTGCTGTTGTTGCACAGGGCTTTCGACATCACAAATAACATCGCTCGGTGAGCAGCCTGTAAGTGTCTTCTCACGTGCGTATGCTATACTTTATCATACCGCTCAGGCCGCAGAACAGTACGTACCTTATCGGGAGAAAACTTCTTTATACAAAACAGACATTATACTTGGTCTTAAACCCCACTGCTCCTCTTGCAAGCCTTTTTAATAGCCATTTATAAAAGTTAAGTTAATTTATCACGCATACTTTCCGCACATGTTCAACAAAGTTAATTTTTTTGTCGAATGTCTAACACCAAATACTTAATCTTTTCCAAATATCGGAAAATTTATATTACTTATTTTTAGGGTTGGCATCCTACTTCGACTTAGTCTGCCTTTCATTAGTAGCGCAGCCGATTTCGTCGTTGGTTAGACCTTGAGTTTATAAGTCACACCAATTCCTTTCTCAGCATTTCTATTACCTTCTTTCCAATAGCTTCAATGCTCCTCCTTGAATCTCCCTTCATTATAAAGACGAGGTCATCGGGCATACGCCACCACTTCCACATCCGATATATCAGTTTTTTCATCCAGTTCATTCAGTAGGAGCATCCATGCACCAATTCCATGCTAAAAAGTGTCCAATTATCGACACCTTGCGGGCATCCTTTTCTCCATTTTTCTTGTTACTTCATCAAAAATTCGACCCTGACTTTAGCTTTCCCTTCCACTAAAATAGCTATCAATAACCTTCAGCATGGAACTTCTGGCCTGAATTAAGCGACTTTTAACAGCTGGCACACCACAAATTGTCGAAGAGCACCTCTATGTCTATAAACAACGCCACCAACAATTTCTGTTGCGCAGTAGTAACTGCATGCTTAAATTTTAAAAATCGCCATTTTCCGTACATATTTTGTCTTTTAAATCCAAATTGGCTACGGATTTGCCAATCCCTTCTCTCCGTATTGTTTTCCCTATTCGTTCGACAATTATTCTCTCCTTTGTATATCTTTACCGCATAACGGGTAATAACGCATATGGGCCTATACGAGCTCACCAGTCTTTTTGTTCTTTTGACTTGCTTTTTACAAATTATTTTCCAAATCAGCTACTTTCCAATCCCTTGAAATACGCCTTTTCTTAAAACAATTATTGAAGAGCCTATAAAAATTTCTCTTTATTTTGTACTCCAGACTTCCTTGATGATTTCTGTTTTAAAAACCCATCGATGCTCTGGAGCTTTCTTATGTATTTTGTCTCTTTTGACAGCTTTCTTCCAATTTCAGTTATACTTATGTCGCTTTCCATGTTATAATTTCTATATGCTCTATTTAATCTTCTTAAGTTTCCTTGTATGTCCGTTTCAGCTTCTGTCTTTCGTCCTGGGACACATTTATTCACTCAGAGCTATCATCGTCGTTTTTCCAATTCATTGTGATCTCTCCACTTAGGGGAAGAGTCAATGAACATACCCTCTATTCTTTCTTCTAATTTTATCTCTGGCTATTTTGTATATGATCCCAGGGATTCTTATTACTCTTCTGTCAGTTACAAAGTTTTGCCAAGAGTCTCTCTTCTTTTCTTTTTTATTTCAGAAACATATTTGTTCCTACTTCTTCTATACTTCTCGCGATACTCTTCTGGTATAATGTCCGCTAATCCAAGTCTTCGAGCTCTTAAAAACTGTTGCTTATGTCTATTTGTTTCTCTCCTTAGGTTCCGCAATTCGTCTATCCCACCAAGGCAGTACAGCATGGTTTCCAACTTTCCTTCTTGGAGATAGCGCCGCTGCTAGATTTCCTGCTAAGTGTACAGTTTAAAAGATCTTACAGCTATATTTGGGCATTTTCATCCCTCTTAGTTCGTCCAAGGCTCTCTGATCAAATTTTACGACTATTTGGTCTCTGAGTTTCTCCCAATCAGCTTTTACGAATGTTAAACCTTCAGGTAATGCCTATAGGTCGCACGATATTCAATATCTCTCCCTTATATCAAAAAAGCTATCATGTTATGGTCACTCGTCAGAGCAGATGGCGAGTACTTTCCCAGTTATCTTGTTTCTTTATGCATATTTTCCGAAACCAGAGTAATAACGTCAATGGCTGTGGGGGACTCACCGTGGACACTGAAGCATGTAGAAGGATTATTTGGTCTATTTAAAACAAACATTCTGTTCGCAAAGCGTTAAGAAATTCGACCATAATTCTGCCACGCTCATTCTCTACTTCACCCAGAATGCCACAGGTCAGATTTGTGCATTGGCATCCATCGTAATAATGATTTTTTCACCATTTAGTTTGTTTAGTATATTTTCTACCTTACTTTGAGGAAAGCTCTGAATAGGAAACAAAATTTGACAATACACATTTATAAAGCAAAAACGCTTCTCGTCCGGTACTCACCTGGAAACTCATTATATGTTTCCTGATTCTCCATAATGTGATTTGAGAAAAATCTCCACTTTTGTTTTCATCAATGACTGCTGCTACTCATGGATTTTCTACCTTGCCGGCTGTAGCAACCTTAAGCCTGGGGATGTATATCCCCTAACTACGCCTCCTTTATACATGTATAAGGTTCTTGAATACTATAAAATATCGATTTCATTTTTCTTTAAATATCACTTCCAAGTTGGCAGCAGCAGCCACTGATCTCTGTGCATTAATTTGTAGCAGCTACTTTAGGCATTACATTCTACTTTGATTATGGTATATATTCCAAGTTTCTTAAATACTCTGGACACTCTTTGCTCCTAACTGAGTGACAAACTTCCTTTCTTCTCAATTTAGAACAATTGAACACACCGCGGCGTAATCCTTCATACTAGCACTCACTTTTAGGTGATCCTTACTTCCACACGTCTCACATATATTGGTCCTGTATATTACATACTTTCACTTAATATGGCCATACGCGTGGCATTTAAAACATCGAGTTATGTTAATATACTCTTTAATAACTTATAGGTTCTCCATATCATAGAAAACTCTATTTTTATTCATTATATTTCTATAGAATTTTCCAGGTAATTGAACCACCCAGTTGACCCTGTTTTCCTGTTTTGGCCTTAAAACTGATAATTAAAAGAAACTTTTTCTTGTAATTCTTCCAGGTCTTTTCTACTACAATCAAAATTCTTCCTTTAACTCATATCAACCATATTTTCCCTATCAAAATCATAAAAAATAATCGAGGGCAACATCTTTTTAGGTATTACAAGCATAAATACGATTTCTACAAATCGAGTGCTTTTTAATAACTCCACATCCTTTTTTATCTTTGATCTCCATTACTAAACCCTTCAGCTTCGCATTTGGCGCACTGACTTAACTTTCTCATAACTGCTTACGGACATCTTTCAATTTATTCGTCAACTGCGTGCTTTCTAATCCTTCATTACTCCCTACTGTCCCTCTTCTTTTTCAGGTTTAATAATCATCTAACTTCATAAGCTTTCTTATTAATAATCTTTTTTCTTTTTCCAGGGGTACTGCACCCTGCAGTTGCGATCGGGGACTGCTCGCCATCTGCGCATACGACGGTACTTTTTAGGAGCATGCTGTTGGGTAAGTTTAAGCTTCTCATCTTCTAAAATTTGCTCCCTCGCAACTTTCCCCTCTAAATTTTGCCTCCACTTCTCAAGAATAAATTTAATTCGCATATTTATTAACTTTGTTTGCATCGTTAAATAAGTAGGCTTCCAAGCTTACCCTCTCTTTACGAACTTCTTTCCAACGTACAGTTCTCCAACTGTCGCTGTTGAACTACAATCCTTTCTTAGGCTCTTGGGGGTTTCTTTCTAAGCTAACTTGTAGCTCCTCTTCATTGCCAACTTCCTCCCTCCTTGTTGGAGTCCTCGGGCAGAATAAGCTTTCGCCTCGTCAGTATTACCCTGACTTGAGATCGAGCTTGATCGAAGCTATTACCACGACCTAGAAGGTGCCGTCCTACTTTCTTCTACCCTCCTCTTCTACTCTCTCTGCGCTTCTTTTGTTTTATTAATTGAGACATCCATATTTGTTCCCATCGAGAAGGTCGGAGTGAAAGATGTTACCCCAGGCAGAGCCGCCGTACCTGGGGAAGTCTAGTACTACCGAGGGGTCGGCAGGTACCTCGGAGTTGGTCGCTAGGATTGGGCCCATCCCCCAACCATGCATCCCATCGCCGCGCACCATAGCTAGGATTCGAGGGTAAGTTATAGAGTTACTTCATCCTCGCAGCCTCAGGCGGTTAAGCCAAGGCCCTCGCCCGACCTGCCAGTCGCGTACCATTCACAAAACCCAAAAAGAGGAATTGTGGAAATGGGTCGTTGCGACGACCAACAAGGGGTTACGGTATGATTGCATCAGGCACCTCGGGTTCTCGCTACCCGTGCACATGTAGCTGCTGAATGGCTACCACAGCCCCCTGATGTTTGGCTACTTTCGTCTGTCCCTTCACCCTGAACCTTCCCGGCATGGTAGAACCTGCCAGGGGTCAAAGACCCCCGCCGGTATAGCTGCCCAGAGATCACAAAGGAACTCAAGCCTCCCTCACCACCGACAAGTGTAGCAGCCACGGGGAGTTTTGTTTATGCGACTTTATTTTTTTTTTATTTATTTCTAATTCCAATTTTGCAAAGGTTTAGGAGCATTGTGCTCATTACTGCTTTACTTCCAATTTTGTTATGCATTATACATTTAATTAAAGTATTTATAAACCAAATCTATGCTTGGAGTCTCTTATAATCGTATTAATTTTAATTTTCTTTGTTGGTCTCTTTAGCCATCGGATATTATCCGGATGTTACTGTCCCTGCCGCGAGGAGGCGGACCCAATATCTTTCACCCAGTAAGCTCTATGGGGTACCACGTTTACTCAAATATTTAGCTTTTTTTTTTTTTTTTTCTGTCTTTATTCCTTTAATTCCAGGTTATACAACAGCAACAGGTTATCGTATTGCACCTAATATTCTCAATATAATCTGTGGAACCATTATACCTAACATTCTTAATATAATTAATTCACAATGTTCTTCTAGGTTTTACAGGTCACCAAGTTGCATCGATACCTACATATCACAGGCTTTGTACCATTAGGTGTATTACATATTTAGTATAATTTTGTTTTCTTATTGAGCGTAAAACAAATATTTTGGAGTATTTACGTTTATTTCATTGATCGCCAAACATATTCGTACATTATTGATACTCTCAGAAGCCAGAAGAGATTTTCTCTGGCCCAAACAAGCCACCCCAGCAAACTTTACAAAGTCATTATAATCAGTCTCTAAGAGCACCAATTCCTGACCAATCATCCACACAGGGTTAAGTGGGATTTTATGATATCTAAGATCAGTATATACCGACAATCAAAAATAAAACAAGTTGTACTGTTTCTTCAACATCCATTTCACAGCATGGACACATTGCCGTGATACTTGCACCTCTCCGGAACGAGAGAATAATTAATTGATCCATAAATCCGGTTAGGAGATATACCCAAAACGCGTCGGGTTAAAACCAAGGTCTAGTTAATCGAAAACGTACATCCTTAATAAAATTATAGGTAAGCCTCGCCATGCTCTTCACCATCCCATCTTCGTTGCCACATGTCTAAAACTTCAGTTTCAATTTAATGACATTTCTTTGCTTCCATGTGATAAGTTTTCATTTTCCATCCAATTTAATCTAATGTTATTCCAGGTCACCGGTAGATTCTCTCTTTAACCTTGCGAAGCACAATAACCAAATTTAAGAACCTCCAGATCCATGGGCAGATATCCACCAACAACCCGTAAGCCACTTGTCGAAGTATTTCTACATGCCCCAATGATTTGGATCAAAAACGTACGTTGCATTGCATTTAAGTGTCGCTTAACTATTACATTCGTACACTTCTCATACCAAATAATTGAAACCATAATTCACACATAAGGTAGACAGACTGCTCCTATACAAGATGTTCAAAATCGGTCGCTTTATACCCCATTCCGAATTTCTTGCATATTTCTTTACCGCCATAACATATTTAATCTATTTTGTCACGAATTCTCGTGATGTGTGGGAATAAAAAGATAATTTAGGAGTCTATCGTTACACCAAGATCAGGACCGTTCCCCGTGTGAGACGGTCCGTTTCTGGATCGGGGGACGCGGAGGAAGGTGGGTGGCCGACTCCAGTCGGCTGCCCAAGGTTCGGTGCGCGCGTTGAGTGACGGAGGCGGTTTCGGTTCTTTGAGACAAGTTTATTCGCTATTGTGGTACAGGCGGGCAGTGTTTGCCAAAAACGACGGACGCAGACAGTGTTCGGACGCGGACAATGTTTAACGGCGGACGCAGACAGTGTTCGGACGCGGACAATCTTTAACGGCGGACGCGGACAATCTTTAACGGCGGACGCAGACAGTGTTCGGACGCGGACAATCTTAAACTCTAACGTGTCCTTTAAAGGTAGCTACGGTTCTGGCGTTCGGTCGCTCGGTAGAGGGGAGTGGGAGAGACAATGCCCTACTGTCGCTTGCCACAAGGCGGGCGACGATGTAGGGCCCTGGGTAGGGGAAGGTAGAGCGGACTGTCAGTTACTAGGGTAACCAATGACGGAGCGGTGGGTCGTCGGAAACGGTTGGGGGGGTGAATCGTAGGAGTACAATACCCTACTGCCGCTTACCACAAGGCGGGCGACGACAAAGCGTAGGGCCCTGAGTAGGAAGGTAGGAGCGGACTGTCAGTTACTAGGAGTAACCATTGACGGGATGGGTGGGTCGTCGAAACGGCTGAGGGGTGAATCGGGTAGGAGTACAATACCCTACTGCCGCTTACCACAAGGGGCGTGGGCGACGATGGTAGGGCCCGGCAGGGAAGGTAGAGCGGACTGTCAGTTACTAGGGTAACCATTACTGACGGAGGGTGGGTCGAGCAAAAGCCGTGGCGGGAGCGGGCTGAAGCAATACTCCCCGCCGACGCTTTACCACAAGGCGGGCACGTTCTTGGCAGGGCCCGGGTATGAATTTTATGAGCGGACTGTCGGTTACGAGGGTTACCATTGACGGAGGTATGGCGGTTTGGTTTACACGAGGGTGCCCCTCGCACTCTCTCGTGTTTCCAAAAATTCCGACCTCGTTACAGATTGATTAGCGCAACTACGAAGCAATCGTCTTCACCACTAAATCAGCTTCTTCGGCGAGCTAGGCATCGAGTCCGACGTCTCCGGCCGATACAGCCCGGTTCTTATAATCCGCGGATGCGGTATTCAGTTGTGCGCGAATTCGCGGCCGCCCAGCGGTCGCGTGATTAATTAGCGCCTTCGCGAGATCGGTTGCGCGAAGGCGCGACGTCGCTGGCGCGGCCGGGCGCGGTACTTATCGGTTCGCGGAGACATAGCGCGACGACGCTCGTTCAGCGCCTTGGAGGGATATCGGCGTTACATCATACTTATAAGCTATTGGGCTAATCTCACAGTTCTGCCGTCTACTTTGATACCCGGCGGTTCTATTTTTGGGTCTAATTTGCCTTCCTAACTAATACAGCTACAGTCTTTCCCTTGGAAATCTGTAGTTTGTTGATAGTACACCATCGCTGAAATTTCTCTATTGCCAAATTACCCTAAATTTTCCAATTCCCTACGCGAATTTCCCTTAATAAGAAAAAAGAATGTCATCCGCATAAGCTATGACTTGAACATCTTCTTTCACTTACTGAACTTACAAACTCCAGCAGAAACCTGTCGAGACACCAGTTCCAAGCTGCGGGACCAATAATGGAACCCTGGGGGCATCCCCTTTGCACACTTAGTAAGTAATTCTTTCAAATTTATTAGAAATTTGTATTTTACGCTTAGAGAAGTAGCTATCAACCAATCCAACAATACTTAGGAACTACAAAGTTAGCAGCTATCAATCTGGCCTCTTTAACACAGCCGGCCACCAGATATTATCAAATGCTCCAACTATGTCTATAAACAAAGCTAAAATGTTATCTTCTGTGTGAATAATTTACACCATTTTTAAATGCTAAGAGAGCATCCTCTAGTAGATGTACCCTTCTTAAAACCAAATTGTTTATCACTTCGCCAAATTATTGATGATATAGGTTTGTTGAATTCTGCCTACAATAAATACGTGCTCAAAAATTTTGCTAATAACTGGTAGTAAGTGCAACTTGGTCTGTATAAGCTTTAATTTCCTCTAAATTGACATCAACATTTTTCGGCAAAATTCTCAGTTCTGAAGCGATCTTCCACTAACATCCGGGAACACTTTTTCCTCTTAAACATTTATTAAAAAAATTATACTAAGGACTTCTCTTTTACTCTTTCCACAAATTGCTTGATTATTTCCGGAGTAAACCCATCACGACCAGACGCCTTTTTTATTTTTGGTCAGTTTAACAGCCTTATCCAATTTCTTACATAAGTGATATCTTTGTTCCAAATTTAGATTCATGTATTTTCTATTTAACTGTCTAATATTTTTATGTACGTTACATTTTCTAATTCTACATTATCTCCAGGAGCAAACTTATTACAGAGAGCCAGTATGGACTCAGTCCAACTCATAGTTCTTCCACCATCAGGCAAACGTCAATGAAACCAATATTGCATTCATTATGTATCCTATTTTTAACTATTTTGTAAGATGCCCCAGGGATCTCTACTCTTCCCTCTTATACTCTAACAAATTGTTCCCAAGACTCTCGTTTCTTTTTGCTTCTTCTTCAACTTCAGCAACATACCTATTTCCCTACTACGTCTATACTGCTCATACTATATCTGCTCCACGCTAGGAAGCAATTGTAAACCTTCATGGCGCGTGCCAGTTCTCTTTTCTTTGAACGCACCTCTCTTCTTAATAATGACAGCGCTCATTAGTCCACCAAGGGAAACCGGTTTAGCAACTTTCGTTCTATAGATGGATAGATCGCGAGCACACACTTGCCAACAACCCGATCCAGCTTGCGTACAGACCGGACGCATATTTCCTGCTTAAGCAAATGACTCCAATACGGTTTGTACTAAAGGTCTCCTCGATCAGTGTTCCGAAATCTTGTTCCAATCGGCAGCTTTTTATATTGCATTTCCTTGGGAACATTTTCCAGTCTACAGCGAGGTCCACCAAAAATCTACATTGAAGGATATTAAATTATGATCAGATGCAGCAATCAATCCAGTTACCTGCCAAGAACTTTATACTTCTTTCCATTACATCCGAACAAATCGACACATCAATATTCTGACTCACCACGAGAATTCATAAACGTAGACAGCTCTGCAGCATCTGTTCACAACATTTAGGTTATTTTGCCAATATAAACTCTTTCCAAAAAGTCTTCTCCATTTATCATTCGTTCTCATCTGAAACCAACTTGCAGATTTAGCATTAGCATCCATTAATATCAATATATTCCTACTTTGCTAATCATTGTTCCAAGCAAATCACTCTATCCTGTCTAAAAAACTCTCAAGAGGAAGCGAAAACTGGCATATATACATTGAACAAATAAAATTTTTTCATGTCCATACGTTATAAGGTTAAAGAACCAACATATGTTCTGTATCCAAGTAAAGTGTTAAATGAAAACATTCCACTTTTACTTATTACATTAACAATTACAGCAACCACACGGATACCCCTTAGGCTGAAAAAACACACGTGTAGAAGGGAATTAAAACCAGCAAACTTTATTTCCTATAAGCATAGGGCTCCTGAATACAAATAATATCAAAAGCTTCCTCCATGAAAGGTTTTCTTTACTTCCACAATAGCCGTAATCGATCTTTGTGCATTTAATTGACCAACTTCTTCAGCTCCATTTCACTTTATTTTTATATAACTCCATTTGCCGGAGATACTCCGGGCATTTTACTTCTAACACTATGAAGCACTTCTTTCTTTTTCAGGCGCATACACACTGGGCACTGAGGATTTTCTTTTCTAGAACACCTCATCTCGTGAATGGTCCGCTGTAGCCCCACAATGCTCACAGACTTGTTTAGGTAGGTCACAATCGCTTAGCGATATGCCCATAAGTGTGTGGCATTTAAAGCAGCGCGCAACATTCACATACTCCTTAATTCGATAAGTTCTCCAAAACATGAAAATACGACCAGAACCGATCAAACTCTTCTACATATTCTCCCTGGAACCTGAACTCAACCAATTTACACGCCCAGAATTTCTCGCATTAAAAGAATGTCTCAAAATTTATTTCACCCTTTAAATTGCTTCTGATCTTCTTCTCTGTCATAAATTCAAAATTCTTTTTCCACAAAATCATCCTTCAGTTCATCCGATTTCAATTCTCTTTTCAACATCATATATAATTATACACGGATCTAGCTTCTTAGGTTCCGACACATTCACACTACAATCTCTTCTAACTTCTGGGTACTCTTTATAATATCTATATCGTGTCTACTTTCAACCTTCCAATTAACACACCCTTTTCCACGGCCAATTGCTCTTTATTCTTTTGACTTTCAATTTCACTTTCTCTTACCTTCTAATGCCTTAGTAACTTGTGTTCGTTCAACTCTTCATTCGTTCTATTACTTCATTCAGATCCGCAGGTTTAACTGAAACAATTTCACTTTTTCACTGGTTTCTTGTGCAGGTAGACGTCAGCCTCACCGTATCAGCCGTCGGAGCAGCGCAGACAGCACCAGAAGAAACACCAGCAACCTGAGCGTAAGTAAGACACCTCTGACTCGTGCACTTCTTTCATGAACAGCAACCAGTTTTTCTTTTTCAACTATTTCCATGTTGCAACTCGCGTTTCCAAGAGATCGACCATTTTGATAGAATAAATTTCAAAGCATTTCTATTTATCTTATTGCTCTCATTGAAGAGGTAACTTTCAAGAGCTATTCTCTCCGTACGAATTTCCTTCTAATACATCTGTGCACAGGTGCACTGGTTGTGCACTCCATCTCGACACATCCGTAAAGCACTTTACGTTTTTTGGATTTTAGGAGACCGGAATGGCCTCTTCGAAGAAAAAGACGACAGTGAGCTCGTCCCTGGAATGTCCGATCACAGGTGTAATACACATACTAGCTTTCTGACTCCACTCCTCCTCACCATCATTTGTTTTAGTTTTAGTTTCGTATTTATTTGTTTCTTTTTAATTTTCAGGAACATTCATATTGGTTCCCACGATTGTGGTCGGTAAAATACTGCCCGCACAGAGCCGCCTTGCTCGGACAGGCCTGGACTCGTGCAGCCCGGAGTGCGTCGGACGAGAGCCATCACCGAGGGGTCGGCAGGTACCTCAGTGTTGGTCGCTCGGGATTGGGCTCTCTCCCCAACCATGCATCCCATCGCCGCGCACCATAGCTTAGGATTCGAGGGTAATTTATAGAGTTATCATCCTCGCGGACCAGGCGGTTAAGCCAAGGCCCCCGGCCCGACCTGCCGTCGCGTACCATTCACAAAACCAAAGAGGAATTGCGAATGGGTCGTCGCGACGACCAACAGGGTTACGGTATGATTGCATCAGGCACCTCGGGTTCGCTACCCGTACTGTAGCTGAATGGCTACAGCCCCTGAGGTTTGGCTACTTTCGTCTGTCCCTTCACCCTGAACCTTCCCGGCATGGTAGAACCTGCCAGGGGTCAAAGACCCCCGCCGGTATAGCTCCAGAGATCACAAGGGAACTCAAGCTCCCCCACCACGACAAGGTAGCAGCCACGGGGGAGTTTTGTTTGCGACAGTGGGAATTTCCTGAACCTTCACAGGCATACTTTCTCCTGCTTGTTTAGTAGCTGCTCTAGTATAAACCAGCGACTGTTTGTCCCGCCGTTCAACGGCGACAGTTTCAAATTGCAGTGGAATATCAGCATCGCTCCGACGCAAAAATCATCGTATTGCAAAAACTCGACACGCTATCCTGTGGGAAAAAATTCAAGGATCACGATGCCGTCGTTAAAATCGTAGGTCGTCGTGCTCGTTTCCGAGAAACAGAAAAAAAACAACCATTCCACCGCGTAGAGAACGTTAAACTGCACAAGTTTCGTATAAACGAAAATACGCGTTGACGTGCTCGTTTTCGAGTTAAAGGCGAAAAACGGCCAAAAGCGATCGGTCCGGCGGTCGACGCGCGCAACGTGTCAAAGTCCCTCCGGCTGACTGGGGGGGAGTCGCCGTAGTGGGGTGCTACATCTCGCCCCGCAGCGGTCACGCCGCGTTCGAGCTGTACTTGGCCGAGGTCGCGGCATGCGTGCAGCGCTGCGCGGCCCGGCCGGTGCTGGTCCTGGGGGACTTTAACGCCAAGTCGGTGGCTTGGGAATCCCCTAGGACCACCGTTCGCGGCGGATCCTGGACGACTAGGCGGCGGGGCTCGACCTTCGGTTACTGACCCGGGGGTCGGAGCACACGTGCGTGCGGCGATATGGAGGGTCTATCGTGGATGTTGGATTCGCGATCCCCAACGGCGTGCGCATGGTGTCGGGTTGGCAGGTGGTCCCGGGGGCAGAGACACTCTCGGATCACCGGTATATCCGGATGGATGTCTCTGCCGCCGGGGCTGCATCCCGGCACTACCGCCCGGATGGCACCCCACCGCGCCGCTGGGCGCTTCGGCGCCTGGACAAGGACGCCCTGATGGAAGCTGCCCTCGCTGCAACTTGGCCGCAGGTGGCGGCCGATTTGCCGAGCATGGAGGAGGAGGCTGCCCGGCTCGGGGTACTAGTCGCAAACATTTGCGACGCGTCGATGCCCCGGGTCGGGCGAGCTTCTCCTCGCCGGGCGGTGTACAGGTGGTCGGCCGCGATCGCGGAATTGCGGGTCGCAAGTGTCCGCGCCCGACGCCAGTAATGCCCGCGCGCGCCGTCGTCTACGACCGGACGATGGCGTGGCGCGAGCGAGGGCAGATGACCTGTATGACGCATACCGGGTGGCGCGGGTTGCTCTGCAGGTCGCCATCAAACGGGCCAAGACCCGGGAATGGAAGGACCTCCTCCAGACCCTCGATGACGATCCTTGGGGGCGCACTGCCACCCCATCCGGTCCGACCCTACGCCGCCTGGTGGGAGGGGGCTCCTATCAGGACCCCACTCCCAGCCTGGGTCATGCGCCACGCCGAGGGGGCCGCCCGCGTCGCCTGACGGCCAGGCGACGCTCTCTCGCCACCAAACGAGCGCGAGCCTCAGCCCTTCCCGCGGTCTCCTTCTGTAGCATTACGCTCTCGCAGGAGGCCACGGACCTCCACTTCTCCTCGCTGCCGAGCATGGCGCGCACTATGCCCGGCAGCGAGAAATCCCGCCCGATGGCGCCGACCAGGACACGGCGCTCCCCCTCCCACGCAGTGCATACCTCTAGGGTATGTTACGCCGTGTCCTGCTCAGCGTCACAACGGCAGCAACGCGACGTCGGCTCTTTCCCTATCCGGCACATGTATCTCGCGAAGCTACCATGCCCCGAAAATACCGGTGCCATCCGGTAGGTGAGGCTTCCATGGCCTCTGTCCAGCCACTCACGTAGGAGTGGCCGAACAGCCCGATTCTCCGGTGCCCCGCGATAGGCAGAGCCAACAGCTCCTGCCACGCGTGCACCACGAACTGCCGGGCCTGGCGCTTCAACTCGCTCCAAGCAGGTTCCTGCACACCCGGGACCACCCCCACCCTCGCGCGACGGTCGACGCGGCGACGATACATCATCGCGTGAGACCGCGCGAGGAGATCCATGGGCGGCATCACAGCCAGAACCGTCGCCGCCTCATGCGAAACGGTGCGGTACCCGCGGACGACCCTTAGCGCCATCCGCCTCTGCACCCGACGCAGCATCGTCATGCTGCGCCGGGAGGCCGCCAGGTCGTCCGCCCAGACGGGGGCCAATATCCAAGGATATTGCCAAAGCCACCCCTCCCGGGAGATGGAGGACCCCGAGAGGATCCTGACGCGACCAATCGCGTCGATCGTCGATCGACCTCCCGGAAGTCGTACTGGCTGCCGGCCAGGCCGGGGGCACCCCGCGACAAGTGCACGACGTGGCGGGCAGCAATCACGCGCTCGAACAGCTTGCCCACCTCGTCGAGGAGACAGATGAGCCGGTATGCAGAGGGGGACTCCGCGGGCCGACCCTCCTTCCGGAGGAGGACCATCCTCACCACCTTCCAACTGGGGGGGATTCGCCCGTCCCTCAGGCATCGGTCGAACATCCGCCTGAGGTCGGCCCCAAGGACGCCCTGGGTCAAGACCCAAACCCGGCCGAGCACACCATCCGGACGCGGGGCCGTGTTACGCGCCCCGAGCCGTCTGATGGCCGCGGCCAGCTCGACCTGAATGAACCCCAGCTCGGCCGCCCACTCCCTTGGGACTGCCGCCTCCGCCGGAGGGCGAGGTGCCCTCACCCGAATTGGGAAAAGAGTATTGACCACGACCTCCAGCAGCAGGGGGTCAAGACCCTTTGTGATGGGGGCGCCCACGCGCGGAGCTTTTTCAGCACCACCTTGTACGTTCACCCCCAAGGATCGCCATCGAGAGTCTGGAGGATATCCTTCCGTGCCCGGGTCTTAGCCCGTTTAATGGCGACCTGCAGAGCAACCCGCGCCCTCTGGTATGCCTCATACAAGTCATCTGCCCTCGCTCGTCCCACGCCATCGTCTGGTCGTAGACGACGGCGCGCGCGGGTGTACTGGCGTCGGGCGCGGGAACTCGCGACCCGCAATTCCGCGATCGCGGCCGACCACCAGTACACCGCCCGGCGAGGAGAAGCTCGCCCGACCCGGGGCATAGACGCGTCGCAAATGTTTGCGACTAGTCCCCCGAGCCGGGCCGCCTCCTCCTCCATGCTCGGTAACTCGGCCGCCACCTGCGGCCAAGTGGCAGCGAGGGCAGCTGCCATCAGGGAGTCCTTGTCCAGGCGCCGAAGCGCCCAGCGGCGCGGTGGGGTGCCACCCGGGCGGTGGTGGTGCCGGGATGCAGCCCCGGCGGCAGAGACCTCCATCCGGATATACCGGTGATCGGAGAGTGTCTCTGCCCCCGGGACCACCTGCCAACCCGACACCATGCGCACGGCGTTGGGGGTCGCGATCCCAGGATCCACGACGGACCCCCCATATCGCCATACGCACTTGTGCTCCTACCCCCGGTTCAGTAACCGAAGGTCGAGCCCCGCCGCCCAGTCGCCCAGGATCCCGCCGCGAACGGTGGTCCTAGGGGATCCCCAAGCCACGACTTGGCGTTAAAGTATACCAGAACCAGCACCGGCCGGGCCGCGCAGTTGCACGCATGCCGCGTCTCCTCTGGCAGCTGGAACGCGGCGTGACCGCTGCGGGCCAGATGTTGCACCACTACGGCGCCCCGGCCAGTCTACGGCGACGAAAAACCGACCGCGCTCCAGAATGGAGAACGGCGGGGACCCGTCGCCACCTCCCCCATACCGTCGCCACCGTCCGCGTCGCCCACCCAATGTGGGTGATCAGCACGCGTTACGGCTCGGCGACCGCCAGGTTAACTCCAGGACTTGGGACATCGTGCCGCGCGGCAGTGGTTGAGATTGGCCTGGTGGGGCGCCGTTATTAACGGTCTCCAGGTCCGAGTGTGACTCGACATCGCGTTTCGTTCGTTGCCGCTCTATGTCGAGTGTGACTCCGACATCGCGTTCTGCCGCGTCCTGCGTCGAGTGTGGCTCGACATCGCCTGTGTTCTGCCGCGTCCTGTATCAAGTTTCACCCGACTCCGCTATAGTAATTCTGAAATAAACCATGCATCTTGAACTTAAGTTAATAAATGTTTTCCAAAGTAAACGCTACCAAGCGCGGGTGAAATCAGTGGTTGGTAGATTCCGCGGACCTGCTGGAACGAAACGGTGAAGAGCGCCGTTAAAGGGTTAACGGCCGTCCCAGCCTCCTCCCGGCTGTCTGATCTCGTGGCACCGTCCACCTCCATTGTGGACGCTGCCAGCGACTGCGGTGCCTGGAACCGAGGGTGAGCCGCTTCTTCTTCCCCTTCCGGGAGGGGAGAGCACTTTTGCTACTCCACCCTGTGGGCGGCTGGCTTCCCATGTCCGCCCATAGCGGGCAGTGGGGGCCGCCGAGCACTGGCTCGCGCGATGGTCATTCGCCCGCAGCGGTAACACTGACCGCTGCGGTCCACCGGCGAGGTTCGCCTCTCGTCCCCCAACGCGAGGCCGCGGTGACACTGAAGTGGGTGCGGCGCGAGTATCTCCACTCGCGCCGAAACCCACCCCACCAATACCAACACGGATTCCGTCACCTTTCGGGCGGCGGAGAGGGGACAGCGGGCCCACACCGACCCCAGGCCGGAAGGAGACCAGCGGATTTCTCCGACCCGCACGCCTCCCTCGGGGCAATCACCCGCCCTCGCTAGGGCACGGGACACCTCCTGCGCGGTGACCGAGTCGTCCAGCCCACATATGCGCATCTCTGTGCGCTTCGTGGGCCGGGCGACTCGAACACCCCGCTCGCCCAGCTGCTCCTGGAGCTTCTGGGAGAGTCGGTCCGCCTTCACGCTGCCCTCTGGACCAGGGATCTCCAGCTGGAGACCCCCGGTCACGGCCCTCTTCGCCCTCACGGATGCGATGTCAAGCTCCTCCAGGGATATATTATCCCTGGCAAGCTGCATCGCCCCCGCGTGTGTCAGGTCGCCCCCCTGAGGAATGATCAGCGTCACTGCTGCCGTTTTAGGGGGGCGAAACTAGATACCTAGCACATTCCTCGCTAACTTGCTACCTAGGTCACTCTTTGCTAGCTAGATACGTAACTCACTCCTTGCAAACCAGCTACCTAGCACCTTCCTCGCTAGCTAGCTAGCTAGCTCACCCATTGCAAGCTCAGCTACCTATATAACTGCCTGCAAGCTGGCTGTGTAGCTCACTCATTGCTAGCCAGATGCCTAGCTCACTCCTTGCAAGCTAGCTATCTAGCTCACTCCCATTCAGCTGGCTATCTAGCTCACTCATTGCAAACTAACTATCTAGATCACTGTTTGCACGCCAGATGCGTGAGCACACTCCTTGCTAGCTAGGTACCTAGTACACTCCTTGGTTGCTATATACCTAGCTCACCCCTTGCAAACTAGCTACCTAGCACATTCCTCGCCAGTTAGCCACCTAGCTCCTCCGCGCTGTCTAGTTACATAGCTCACTCCTTGCTAGCTACCTACCCAGCCCACTCCTTGCCAGCCAGTTACCTACCTCACTCCTTGCTATCTAGCTACCTAGCTCACTCCTTGCTAGCCAGCTACCTAGCCCACTGCTTGCAAGCGAGCTACGTAACACACTCCTTGCTAGATCGCAACTTAGCACACTCCTTTCCAGCTAGCTACCCAGCTCACTACTCTGCTAGCCAGCTACCCAGCACACTCCTTGCTACCTAGTTACATCCTCCCTCCTTGCTATCTAGCTACCCAGCTCATTCCTTGCTAGCTACCTACCTAGCCCACTGCTTGCAAGCGAGCTACGTAACACACTCCTTGCCAGATAGCAACCTAGCACACTCCTTTCCAGCCAGCTGCCTAGCCCACTCCTTCCTAGCTAGCTACCTTGCTCACTCCTTGCTAGCCAGCTACCCAGCCCACTCCTTGATAGCTAGCTACATAGCTCACCCCTTGCTAGCTAGCCACTTATCTCTCGCCTTGCTAGCTAGCTACCTAGTACACTATATGCTTGTTAGCTACCTATCTCACTCCTTGCTAGCTAGCCACAGTAGTATAGTAAGGCGGGTTCTAACCCATGGGGCACTAAGGAGTGCAGGGCGCTGATGAAGTTGGTGCGCACTGGGAGTGCTGCGCGGGAAACTATGGCGCGCGCCTGCGGAGTGGAAAATAGGTTGCGCGCGCACAAGCCGAGGAGTGGGGCATGGCGCAATCGTGGACGGGATCAGACCGGACCGAGCCGTCGCGGAGACCACTCCAGACCTGACCCACTTCTGAATGGCGCGGGTGCTTGCGGGGAGTGGAAAATAGGTTGCGCGTACACAAGCCGCTTAGTCCTAGATTAGTCCGGGCTTTGCCATCGCGGAGATCGCTCCAGACCTGACCCACCGTCGGAAATTTTTCAGACGGGCGCGAGGCCTCTGGGGAGAGGAAAATTGGTTGCACGCGCACAAGCCGCGGAGTGAGGGGATAGCGCAATCGTGGAGGGGATTAGTCCAGTCCGAGCCGCCGCGGAGACTTCTCCAGACCTGTACCACCTGAAATTTTTTCAGACGGAGGGAAATGATGCCCGAAATTTTTTTCAGACTCCGATTCACCACCGGAAATTTTTTTTTTTTCGAGGGGAGGGACAACCTTGGTCCACCCCCGCGCGAATCAATATGTAGCGAATCAATGCCCCATCGATCGGAGAAAATTACATTGATATGCAATATTTGCAATTGTATTTATTCTGAAGCAAATCGTTTTTCAAAATGTTTATTTCAATCTTAACGTCGCAGCGTATCGCGCGATTGCATGTAATTTGAATCCCCTCGAGCAGACGCACCGAATGACATCATTTAGCTGCATGAAGAACAATTCGAATGAACTATAAGACTTTTGAAACGTTGCATCTTAGAATTAGGTGGCGAGGAGAGACATGGTGGAAGACGGGTGAAATAAAATTGGAGAAATAATATATGTTTTAAATGATAATATATTGTAAATAAAAAATAATACAAAATTAAATAAAAATATTAAAACTTTAAAACAATTATGATTCCAGCAGTTGCCGGGGCGGCCGTAGGGGCCCAAAGTTGTCGACGAAATGCTGCATTCTTGGCCATCGGAAGTATGGAAAGTTTGTATTTAATCGCCGTAATCGCTCGAAACGCTGGAGTGGCGATGGCGGCGGCGATGGCGAGGATGGCGGAGACGGATCGTTCTAGAACCCACAATAACTGATATAATATTTACACGTAATAAATGCCATAAACATTGGTATGTACATACCTGCTCATTGTCTCGCCGGGGCAATCCATCGAACGTAGGAACAATTCTTGTATTTACTATAGTGATTATGAGTCGAATGTCGACTGATAACTGATCTCGCTGCATCTCCAGGCTCATGCATGTAAACGTATATCTCGAAAGATGCATAGCTTGCAAAATAGGATGTCTTTGTTCTTCATGTTCTTCGAAATCTTTGTTGACAATCTCCATTCTTCCTTGCATGTATTATTGGCTAAGCCGAGTCACTTCTCCTTCTTCTTTAAACCCATCATTCGACCACTTTTGAACGTGTCTCATACCATTTTGAACATCCAATGTACCACATTTGAACATCTAATGTACCACTTTTGAACATCAATCGTACTACTTTGAACGTGTATGGTACCCATTTGAACGTATATGACACCACTTTTACATAATAATTATAACTATCATCTTAATCTAGTATACATCACGTGCAGTGAGATTGGATGGTAGGGATGAAGAAAAAACCTTTGTGCATTAAAAATTGATTATATTTTTATTTATGCATTTCTCTCTGGCGTTTAGACCACCAGTTGAATATTTTAAATACATTTTGCAAGGCACAATGCTTTGCGTGTCTGTCACATCGTAAGGTATGAAGTGCATTTAGCATTTTTAAAATTATAATATCCACGTAGTCCATGTCCAGTGTCTCAATGATCACGCTCGCTCTCGTATTTTCATCGAGGAAATCCGCAAGCCAGTCTCGTTTCTGCAGCTCCTTTAACATATGCGATCTGCGGTGCGTCATCTTCTTCATCGACAGCAGCTTTCGTAATTAGCTGTTTAGCCATACTGTACGGAACGTCTCCATCTTCCCACCGCAGTCCGTGATGTTTTGCCGTCAACCATCGGATGCATGATTTGGTCAGATTTCGTAAGAAGATATTGCGGCATCGAACTCCCAAATATGTAATGCGAGAGAATTGTTCCTTTCCGTAGAACAGCCACTTCTTCACATCAAATCTTCCATCAACGATGAACCCTTGCATGTCAACAAATGTTGGTACGCTCATAATCGGAACAATGTAGAGTTCCGCTCATTTCCAAGCCAGGCAGGAGTATGTGGTTTTTCTCGTAAAGCATCTCGATTTTCATGATGAAAATTTTTACGAATTTGACACATGAGAGGGCAGGTAAGTAGCGTTGGAATTTAATTGATTTTGCGCACCATGTTTGTCAATGGATTGTATTCAACCACCCGATCATGCAAAATGCGACAGTAGGCCGTAGTATTCGCCGGCACGTTCTCTTTACGATCAAATTCTATGCGCACGTCCACGGTGCTATTCTTGATCGACTCATTTTGTCGCGAGCAGTCAATCACCACGAGCGGTCCAAATTGTAAAAATTGTGCACCGGTGAATAATGCCTCGTTGCAACTATGTCCGTAATACGATTTACGGAAATGCGTGTAACGGGAACTCCGGGTGAGTTCCCCGGTTTGGCGACTCAGTCGGTATGCCGGGTTCGCTCGCTTATGCGCTAAGGGTATAAAGGTCCCTAATCTAGTGGGGACGTGGTCCCATCGGTCGCTCGCGAGTGCAGTGCTTCGCCAGGGGTAGTAGGAGTTCAGGAGGCGGAATTGGTTGTCGCCGACTAGTGGGGTCGGACGGCAGCGGACGCACCTCCACCCTTCCCTCGGCTAATAGAGGTCGTGAATCCGGAAGGGCTCTGCGGACGCACTAGTCCCTACCGGTGACCGGATGTCCACGTTTCGTGGCCTCGATTGTTACGACGTCGGGACGGCGGGTTAAACGGTGCAGTGGGCGTCAAAGTCGGTTGCGGACGCACTCCGATTCTGACTCGCCCGTTGGCGGAATTCGTAAGGAGTACAAAACGTGAGAATCGCTCCGTATCGGTTCGGTTGCTTTGCGCTCTTATCGGCGGAAGAGGCCAGCTAGCGGTATCGAGCGTTCTGGCTGGTATCGCTCCGCGATCGTGATTTATACTCGACGTGCGCCGTCTGGCGAGCGAGAGCGCGTCGAGTCGGCGGCCATCTGGTGGCCGGGCGAGGTGCGCCAGGCACGTGCGAGAGAGGGAGCGAGTAAGAGAGTGAGAGAGTAGGAGAGGGAGAGAGTGGGTAGCGACTTACGGTCGGCGGATTTGCCGCTACATGCGTATACATGTTAAACAAGATGGCGTACCTATTCTTGTCAAAGTCCAAGTTCATGTCATCGTACGGATAAAATTCCGAGTTGAGAAAAAGTTTTACATTGGTCAATTTGCAGTGGTCAAACCGAGTAGCATCTTCGGTCATCACAGTCTTTCGAGCTGTCTGTAGAGCAAAGAGGACATATCGCGGCTTCTCCAGCTGTGCGGCTGCCTTGACGGCCCACGAATGCTTGGTCGTGCTCTGTAAGAGAGGATACTCGTACAGATCCCACGAGCGAAAACTAATGCTCAGGTTTTGCCCACTTTCCAAAGCATGTAGCAACGATAGCATATTAACATCGTTTAGTGGCACATGAGGCATCCGCCATTGCACTTTAAGTAATTCAATTTCTGAATCCAACGTTGGAGACCAATTAGAGAATTGTTATCGTTGCGCGATCGTATTAAAATCAATTCGTGACGCGCATTAATAACCATGCGTTTGTAGTCCTCGCAAAATCCCAGCAAATATTTGAGCGGGACGCAAAAATTGAAATGATTTTTCACTACTAGCTCATCGTGTCGTTTCAAGCCCCATCCAGCATTCTCCATATTTTTGTCTTCATCGGATGTCAGTGATACAGTAGTTTTAAGGGTGGTCGTTATTCCAACGTTTCTGTTGCGATCAATCTCCACACCATTCAGCTCATATCGAATCTCATCAAATATGAACGCCATGCAATTATTTCCCAACATCACCGTTGAAGCATCATTTTTTTTTTTTTTTTTTTCGTGGGAAAATCTGAAAGACTCCTCCCACCTCTTTGGGGAGAGGCGGCAGGTGTGTGGATTCCCTACGCCCATTATAACGGGCGCGGGACCTACCCACTAAAAACCCCACGGTGACGCTTCCGCACGATTTGGGAGGATACCGGGAATCGCTCGAAGTATACTTCCGGTATCCTCCCCGTGCCCGCGCTTTGCGCCCACCCGCGGGGAGACGAACGGTCCCTCCGGTAATCGCCCTGTCTCATAGCGGCAGGACGTGGCCACATCGTCCTGCCGCCATCCGTCCCGGGGCCGCGTCTAGTGGCGGCTGCGAGCCCCAACTCGCAACCGCCGCGACCCCTTTTCTAGCCCTCGGAGGCCGGCAGCTCATCCGGTCCGACCCGGCGCTGACGCCGTCGGGGAGGTCGGCCCGCAACACTGCGTCGTACGCGATATTCCACACGAGTGGCCCGAGGACCGACCCCTGCGGAACACCGCAGTACACCTCCCTCCGCATATGACCATCCCGGCCAGGATACTCGATCCACCTGAAGCGGAGATAATCCCCGGAGACCGCCCCGAGACAAGGGGGGACCCGATGATATTCGAGCCCCCTCCTTATCTGCTCCCAGGGCAGGGTGTTAAAGGCATTGGCAATATCCAAGGATATTGCCAAAGCCACCCCTCCCCGGAAGACGGCCGACCCCTAGAGGGCCCTCACCCGACCTATCGCGTCGATGGTCGATCGACCCTCCCGGAAGCCATACTGGCTGTCGGACAGGCCGGGGGCGCCCCTCGACAGGTGCTTGACGATGCGGGCAGCAATCACCCGCTCGAAGAGCTTGCCCATCTCGTCGAGGAGACAGATGGGCCGGTATGCGGAGGGGGACTCCGCGGGCCGACCCTCCTTCCGGAGGAGGACCATTCTCGCCACCTACCAACTGGGGGGGAATCGCCCGTCCCTCAAGCATCGGTCGAACATCCGCCTGAGGTCGGCCCCAAGGACGCCCTGGGTCAAGACCCAAACCCGGCCGGGCACACCATCCGGACCCGGGACCGTGTTACGCGCCCCGAGCCGTCTGATGGCCGCGGTCAGCTCCCCCTGAGTGACCCCCAGTTCGGCCGCCCACTCCCAAGGGACTACCGCCTCCGCCGGAGGACGTGGTCCCCTCACCCGAATTGTGAAAAGAGTATTGACCACGTCCTCCAGCCGCGGGGGGTCAAGACCCTCGGTGACGGGGGCCGCCCACGGGCGGAGCGTCGTCAGCACCACTCTGAGCGCGCGCCCCCAAGGATCGTCATCGAGGGTCTGGAGGAGATCCTTCCATGCCCGGGTCTTGGCCCGTTTGATGGCGACCTGCAGAGCAACCCGCGCCATCCGGTATGCCTCATACAGGTCATCTGCCCTCGCTCGCGCCACGTCATCGTCCGGTCGTAGACGACGGCGCGCGCGGGCGTACTGGCGTCGGGCGCGGACGCTCGCGACCCGCAATTCCGCGATCGCGGCCGACCACCAGTACACCGCCCGGCGAGGAGAAACTCGCCCGACCCGGGGCATCGACGCGTCGCAAATGTTTGCGACTAGTACCCCGAGGTTGAAGCATCATTTGGCTTATGTATCGTCAATTTCCCCTCCACGTAGAGGAAACTTTCACACGGCAATGTGTATAAATCTTGCTGTTGTATAGGTATTCTTATCTCATCACTGTGTCCAAACGTCGTGTTAACGTATGGGTTTTATGTGTGAGTCTCGAGCTTAACAATGCGATCATCAAACGTCGGCTTCTCCAATGCTTAGAATGTCAACCATTTTCAACTTAAATGCGCACACTGAATCCCAAGGATTTCAAAAATGCAATGTTTGCAGCACTGAGCCTCATCGTTTTAGCGTACTCAGAGCTGTTGTTGTTGTTGTTGTTGTTGTTGTTGTTGTTGTTGTTGTTGTAGACAATATCGTTTGGAAGAAACGTGTTTCTGGAATCGTTCAACACAAGCATCTCATTCGTTCGCACCACAGGTATTATCGTCGTCGTCGCACGTGCAGTCTGATGGTAATCTCTTCACCTCGAAAATCCAGCAATCGTCCGTTTTGATCCACAACGCGTATCGTTAGATTCGTAATGATCCGTGCGGTGATTGGAAGGTAAATGATCTGTGCGGGCGTTTCCGGATATCTTATATCCGGGCGGGACTCTCGGTGAAAATTCATGTATCGTATGTACACGCTTCTCATTGTTGTACGCGCCAGCGGTCGCACTACATTCAATGCGAATAATGTTTACGCTCATGATATTAATCGGATCGTCCGATTCGTGCCACAGTCCTGGTTCTAATACCCGATTCGCCGAGAATCCCAATAGCGATCCAATGTTATTGGGTTTGGTAAAAATCTATGGGGAATGAGCAGAACAGCTCGCTTTTCATGGTGTTGTTGTTGGGGCGCAACACTATAGGATATACATCATCGGTACTACCGAGATTTTGAGGATATCTCTCGAGTAATCGCTGCTTCAAATACTTAGCAATGGCGTCTAGTTCGTAGGAGCCGTCGGGAATCGTAATGTACTGTCCTCTGCTCACTTGAAGTCCCGCGAGACGGCACAGGGGCAAGGAGTCGGACCGCCCTTCCCCCACCTTTAACGCTCCCTGAGCCGCATGTTCCAACCTTCGGCCACGCTGTGTGACATAGTCGTAGGAACAGATTTTATTCGTGTCCCTATTTCAGTATATATAAAAATTTAAATCTTCGAGACACTATAAACTACTGAGGTTTCGTTCATGTTTAATGTATAAAATGTCTGTTTTATCTCATAAGTGTTATTTAATATAGGAAGGAATAATATGTAATATTAGCAATTTTTTTATAAGTGGAGTAATCAAGATGATTTTGAGATATACCTGTAGCCCTCCTACAACACGGCATCTTATAACATGGTTTCGCTTTAAAACGATAAGAAAATTGTTAAAACCTTTGTGCAACACTATACTTCTATAGCATTGGATAACATGAGTTTTGCTTAACATATTTAAAAACTAAATTACCTTAAAATAATGACGCGAAGGAATAATGAACTATGGTGGCTTGACATGAAAAAATATAAACAAATTATAATTTATTAAATTAAGGTTGCGTTAAATTAAAATAATATTTTTTGTTTTTTTTTGTTTTGTGTTATATATACATTTACATTTTTCATAAAAATTAAGTTGCTTATGTAGAATTAAAAAAAAAACATTTATTTTTAATAAATTTTCGGGACGTAACTCCCCTTTATGTACTGGCTCTGGGTCTCATATAACACGGTTTCACACAACACGGCATTTTCTAGGAACCTATCTACCGTATTATAGGAGGGTTACCTGTAATTAGTTTTACTTTAATGGAATCACATAGTTTGACTGACAAATCCGATTTAACTCTAGTTATTTTCCTCAAAAAAGCATTAAGTCACAAACGTAAAAAACCATGTACCGATTACTCTTGACCCAAGTTCGATGCAGTGTCTTTCTGCTATCGAAGTCGAGTCTTAGCAATTCCTATCTACACTATCTATCTGTAATATAAGTTACACTACGCCAATGGGGCTCTGTCCGCCACGTGTTCTCATTATCTCTTTCTATCTCGCTGCCTTCCTCGTCAGTCAGTCCACAGGTGTGTGTAGCAGCCGCGACGAATAGCGAGCTAGAGACCAATGTGTGCGTGGGAATACGTGTGCCCCTTCTACTTCCTCCCGCCTTCCTTGCGCGGGACTTCAAGTGAGCGGAGGACAGTACTTGTGGCCAGTGTCGACGCTGTTGTCGTCGGTGTCATAGTTTGTGGTGAAGTACAATTTATCGTTGCTCGAGTCGATGTTGGGTATTGTATGATACGTTTCAAAGGTTGTTAGACCAAGCTCGTAATCATCGTCGCTCAAATCTATGGGTGGAAAGTAGCTTACAGCGAGGGTGCTACTCTTGCCAGTTAGAGTCAATGTTAACGACTTATTCCGAGATACTGCTCGACTAGTACTGAAGCAGAGTGGTGGGGAGACAATCCTTAAATTTGGTGCCAATCGTTTGTAGAAAGCGTAGACATAGTTGTCCGCAATTGCTCTGATCATACTCCTGATAAGACGTTCGATTGTATTCAATTTTCACATCATCATCATTATCCAAATACTGTATCAATTCCTTAGGTGGTCGAAGATTGCGAAAGCTGTCGACGTATACCGCTCTCGTTTCGACGTACTCCTCCGGCTGGTAGCGCGTTGCGCTAAAGAATGGAATACGCATACGTTTTGCCAACTCATTCAATTGCATGTCGGTAGTTACACCCACAGGCATTTTTATTGTCTTTTCGACATTTTTTTTTGTTTTTTCGTTTCGAGATTCCCTGTCCGCGCTTGTATGGTGTCAGATAAAGTCCACGACCTTCCATGGAGCAATTATGACGCCGCATTTCCTGCAGCTGACGTTGCGCTGCCTTATTATCGTTTACCGCCTTGGCCATCCCCGCCGCTCCGCCAGCTGGTGATCAGAGAACACCTAGCAGCGGGAGAAGTGGTAATATACCACCCCGTTTGGCCACTGGAAGAATCCGCTTTTGCGATGCTTTTCTTACACTCCTTTTGCGGGGTTTTGTTTTCATCCCCATTCCGATTTTCGTCTTGGCCTTCATAGCTGCCCAAACAGCTGTAGCTGCTCCTCTTTCACCCAGAGTCGAATCTCGCGCAACGATGCGTTTTCGCGCTTTGTCAGCGAGTACGTTATCTGCTGCGTGCCTTTCGTCGAGGTCGTTGTTACGCGAATATGCAATATCGTGTTCGCGACACGCTGCGTCCAACGGATTGATGCCTTGATCGCCTCTAGCCAATCGTTTTGCCAGATGAGATCCTGACCACAAAACTGGTATCCTGGGATATGTAATTCGATAGGTAGCGCGTTTATCGCTCGATTTAACAAACCACCGCCTTTCTTTACTCTCGTCGGCGACATTCACTGCAGTTTTTAATCAGTGGTGCTGGACCGTCGATATGCGTTCGCTGCCAAAGGGCGATTATAATGTTCCAGACACCGACGATACTGCAGAACCTCAAAATCGGCTTTTCTATGCTCGGGGAGTCTGTCCCACACCTGGTCAATGTGTCTGTCAAATTCTTATATGAGAATAATCTTTGGTATACATTTCAGCTGCTCAGAGGTTATGTCTCGAATGTCGCAATTATCCGACAGAACGAGAAGCATTTCGAATACTGAGCTGTTTTGCTTCGACGCGGGTCTATAAATAGGGCGCGTCGTCGCTTCGACGTATCAAAATCAATTTCGCGGTTCGTAGAGAGGAAAGCATGCGATTCGTACGACAACCAGTGACGATACGCGTGTCAAATTTCGACAATAAATCGCAAATGATGTCTACGAAACAAAGACGCAAACATGGCAGCATGCTACCAAACACTATACGTTGCATCATTTGTGGTCCATCAAATTCGTGGAAAGACCAACGTGATAGTGAGCTTGTTGGAAAGTCCTCACGGCGTTTGCTTCTGAGAACGTGTACGTGTATTCCAAGTCGTTGCAACAGCCGAAATATCAGTGTTTGGAGAATTTATTGGCTCCGATAGATGAAATTGGCTACTTTACGTTTTCAAATAACAGTGACGTCATCCCACCGAGTGAATCGCTTCCGAATTCCATTTTTATCTTTGATGACGTGGCATGCAACAGGCAAGATACGATACGAGAATACTTTGCAATGGGGCGCCACTCGCACGTTGACTGTTTCTATCTCTGTCAGACGTATGCAAAGATTCCCAAACATCTTATAAGAGACAATACAAATCTGCTGATTCTGTTTAAGCAGGATGGTACCAACTTGAAACATGTGTACAACGATCACGTAAACACCGACATGTCTTACGAGGATTTCTGCGCTTTGTGTCGCAATTGTTGGCAACGAGAGTAGAAAGGGATTTAACGAGTTTGCGGTATCGTGAGATGGTCAATCGTAATCGACACGTCGCACAGTGGTCCCAAATGCCGAAAAGCTGGCCAAAATGTGAAGGAGTTCTTCAATTTAGCTAAAAATTTGTAGGTAGGGGTTATCGAGGTCGCTGATTACGAATCAAAAAGTCATAATTAAAAACAAAATGGCGGCTTCGATATAGCTCACACATATGCGAAAGAAATGTCGGAATCACCTGAAATGTGATACATAGTTACTATCGAGGTTGCTGATTACGAATTAAAGGAAAAATTACAAATAAATAATCAATTGCATTTATTAAATGAAATGACTCCAAAACATCTTACGCCAAGCAGAATCATCGGAATCATATTCATTATCAGATATGTCGCATTCTGTGCTGGATTCTGTTATTAACATTGCCGGTTGAACTAATAAATTTAAGGCCTTTTCACAGTGGTCCCAAATCCTGCAAAGTTGGCCAAAAGAGTATCGAATTTTATTACTGATAGTTTATACGTTTAATTACACTGGTAAAAAACACGTCGCATTTCGGAGGTATGTGTACTACCAAAATGATTATAATTGAGCCCTGCAACCAAAAAATAATTTTTTTCAGAATGATTTGAAATTTTTAATTTAATTTTTTAATAACTTTTTCAGTGAAGAAATTGATATTCTTAATTTTCGTCTTATTTTAGCCTCTAGAATCTCCCATTAAAATTTTTCCAGGGGTGGCTGAATACCCTGTATAAGTAAAAAATCTAAATGAAAACGAAAGAAAGAGAAAACGAAAGGCAATACTGCACAAATGTTTTACGTCTGTCATAAAGTAAGGCAGGTATAAGGCACAATTTACAGCTTACAGCAGTGCCTTCATATTATTTGATTCTTAGTGATTTTACATGGCAAATGCGAAAAAATGTTTTAGATTGGAATTCTCAAATTATATTAACTATTTTCTAAATAAATCATTTTTTCATGTAAATAGTTTAATGCAGATTTATAGTCAATAATGAAGTAGATCAACTGGTTCATTGAAAATATATACAATATTTAATAATGAAAAATTATTTATGCATTAATTTCAAAATTTATTAAATCTAATAATAAATCCACCCAAAATTATACATTATTTATTTTAAAAAATTTGTTGTATCTGCCACAGTTTCAAGAAAAAACCGCGTGATTTAGTAACGCGGTTACCCTGCATTATAAAATAGGGTGGTACGACGTAACTTGCAAAACTTGCAGCTAATTCTTGCAAATTCTGCAAGGTGAAAGTATCACATACAAGCCTGAAAAAAATGGCAGCGGAATCTTGAAGGATGAGTAACTTTTTGCCTACTTGTTTGCGATGCATGCATGAAATTTTACATTTTATTTTCAATAATGAATGTACCGGTTTAAGAAATTAATGGATAACAATTTTTAATATGTTAGTACTCAGAAATGTTCTACGTACTTCCAGGAACAGCATCCATTTTGCAGAATTGAAATTGATGCCTTCTAAAAAAACTTATGCACTTTTCACACTGTGGTACGAATTGACGCTTACGCTCTCGACAAACGACTGACTAACGAAGCCAAAGTTTGGATCGCAACTGCCATCCAGTGATTCCATTCGCAAGAAACATCAGGCTTTGAAGACTGGTAAGATGGAGGAAGATATCGCGTTGGAGAGATACTTTAAACCTGTTGTTGAGCCCTTAAAACATATTGTGGAAAATACAACAGCGACAAAAGCTGACATACCATCGCTGACGAGCACGAACGCGTTGAAGGGAAATGAAACATTAACACATAAACCAAAAATCCAACCGAAAGGGAACACATCACATAAGAGAAATAGAAAACGATTATACATGTCATCGGAAAATTCGCACGTAAAATCCACACCAGTTCAATCGAAGCGGAAAGAACCGAATGTCATGTGAAACGATTCCCCGGTTCCGCCTGCACCAATAAATACATTTCCCGATGTACAGTCGATCACAACCAATGCTGAAGACCTTTACGAAACTTCTGCCGATGAGTCATTTGCAACATCTATAAGGCATGAACTCCAAACATTCGAGGGGCAACAAACATTTCGCAACCATTTCGGTCCGTTGGGGCAAAAATACATGCGTGCCATCCTAAGTGGTGATAGGGATACGATCATGGATCATGTGTATGGAGTATACTTTGACAATAGTGGAACGATGCTTGGGGACAAGGCTTTCTGATATGGACAAGGATGATAATATAATCATAGATGGTGTAAAATTATGGAGGAACTCCCGTCTTTATGAACTTATTTTCAAGAGAATTCCCGACGACGCCATATACACAGATGCTGATAGGCAAAAATACAAAAGTATACTACTGACAACAAATGCTCACAGACGTGGCCATAACGCACAAAATCCTATAATGGGTAACAAAGGATACAAGTATAAACATGTAATTGCGCCGCTACTACCCCGTGTATCTGTCAGTAAGGCAGGGAAAGGCCTGCCGGTTCCGCATGTCATGACGGTAAATGATAACAAGATCGATTACGTGCACTGTGACGATCCCAACGAGCTGGTGGATCGACTCCGTTTGTTGGAAGCGTCGCGTCAGGCGGGTAACAACTCGCATGGCCATGAAATTCTATCGATTATCGAGGAACTCCGCGAGGTAGGCCTCATTATAAATTAAACCGCGCACCGATGATGTGCACTGTATGCGTTGAGATGCCGATCAATAAATTTGGAGTATCGCTCGAGAAGAGCGGAGCAGCTGGAATGGACTATTACAAATGGAGCGGTTTGCTTCGAAATTATATGCGAGACAATGCTCTTTGCGTGGCAGGTGCCGACTTTGATGCAAAATCACGCAAGATACGACGCGTAGCTCAGCCGACAGTTGACAGCGATGCTGTCAATAAACTATATATGGAAAAGAGCATTAAACTTTTTGAGAGAGCAGCAGGAAGAATTGGAGAGGAAGCTGATTGTGTGGCAGAGAGATATGCTAATATTGCAAAACAGTGTTCAAAAGATATCGCAGACATTGAATCCTATCCCGCAGCAGAATTGCGATGGAGAATCATGCGAGACGGTTGAACATGTCCAGAATTATTTTGGGACGATGGGAAGCACATAATACATATACACAATAATTATCACTTCATTCGTGTCAAAGATACCTCTGCGATCAAACATGTCGCCATTATCGAAATCCAAAAGTAAAGAAAAACCATAGCCGCAAGAAGCGACAACTTGTAGAGGAATTGCATGCCCCGGCTCGGAAGACATTTGCCACGGAGGCGCGTCATAGTCCATGGATACGATGAACTGTGGCAAGCTGATGTTGTAGAAATGCGTCTTTACTCGCGATTCAACCAAGGTCACCGCTGTATACTCACCGTCATCGATGCTGAGCAAGTATGCATGGGCGGTTCCTGTGGAACATCGCGTACGACGCGGTGTTGCGGGCCGACCTCCCCGACGGCGTCAGCGCCGTGTGTTATGCAGATGGCACACTGGTGCTGGCCGTCGGGGTGCACTGGGGGAGGGCCATGCGTCTCGCGTAGGAGGGGGCGCAACGCGTCGTCGACCGGATCAGAGGATGGCGATGACGGTGGCGGTCCATAAGACCGAGGTGATAGCGTTCCATTCACCTCGGCAGGATCCCCACCCCTCTGATTCGCGTGGGTGAGGCTAATATCGAGGTGAAGCCCCAGATGAGGTATCTGGGGCTGATCCTCGATAGCCACTGGCGCTTCGGAGGAGCATTTCCGCTGCCTGGTCCCCGGTTGGAGAGGATGGTCGGGGCTTTGTGCCGGATTCTGCCCAACCTGGGGTCCCGGCGGGCCGAGTTCGCCGCCTCTATGTGGCAATGGTTCAGTCGGTGGCCTCTATACGGGCCCCCGTCTGGGCGGACGTCCTTGGCAGCGTAGGTTCGGACCGGATGGGGTGGCAGTGCTTCCTGTCCGGGTCCGGCCCACGGAGCGGCACCCTCGGTGGCCTGGTGCGGACATTAGTTGCCGGCCGCCGAGGTAGAAACGGGGTCACGGGCGGTTGCGAGTTGGGGCTCGCAGAGCCACCAGACGCGGCCCCGGGACGGATGGCGGCAGGACGAAGTGGCCTCGTCCTGCTGCTATGAGACTGGGCGATTGCCGGGGACCGTTTGTCCCCCCGCGGGTGGGCGCAAAGCGCGGCACGGGGAGGATACCGGAAGTATGCTTCGAACGATTCCCGGTATCCTCCCAAATCGTGCGGAAGGGTCACCGTGGGGTTTTTAGTGGGTAGGTCCCGCGCCCGTTATAATGGGCGCGGGTAATCCCACACACCCCTCCCGCCACTCCCCAAAGAGGTGGGAGAGAGTCTTTCGAAGATTTTCTCCACGACAAAAAAAAAAAAGTATGCATGGACGGTCCCGCTCAAGACTAAAAGTGGTGCCGAGGTGACTAAAGCGTTTGCAAAGGTATTTAGAGATCGATATCCGAAAAATTTGCAACCCGATGAAGGAAAAGAATTTTACTACGCTGATGTGCCGAAACTCTTGACGAAGCATGGAATTAATCATTATTCAACGTATTCGGTGATGAAGGCCTCCGTCGTTGAACGTTTCAATCGAACCTTTGTGGTGGATCGGCTAGTCACGGTCCTGGTGTGGGGGATCGGCTAGTTACGATCCTGGGTAGTCGCGGCGCCACGCGGCGGCGAGTAGGAGAAGCAGAGTGCGAGAAGAAGATCGGCACGAGTGTATCGCCACGAGGCGAACCAGTTGAAATGTTCCTAAATTGCTGTATATATATAATAAACTATTAACCTCACCACGCCTTGGTTACTCGGACACTACAGCTTTCAGAAGTGGGATAGTGAATTCGCATGGACTGGTGAATTTGGATAAAAGTTAGGGAAAAAAGATTTTTATGGTTCGAGTAGCATGGGCAGTTTTATTACGCAGTATTCGAGAAAGTTCGTTTTATGGTGTGTGTCTGGTTGAGGGCGATGGTGTTATGCGCGTGAGTTGATTGTGATTCGTATTTGGTATTTATTGGAATATTGACGCGGCACAATGCGTAGTTTACGACAAATTCCGGGAATGCACGAAAATATTTCCGCGGCGTCGACAAAGGCGATCAGAGCTTTCCATAACCTCGTCTTCGGGAGCGAAGGTGACCGGAAAAACAGGAGTCGTCTCAGAGAATTTACAGGATTTGAGTTTACGGAGAATTCGAATGAATTTCAAGATAAGGTTACGTGGGTGGAAAATACATTTACGGCCGGGGATTTGACGGCAATTTGCAGTATCTTAAGATTGACTATAACGGTGATGTGCAAACTGTGGCACACAGAATTTGTAAACATTTAACGGATCTGGGACTATTGGAGGAAGCGGTACACGGAAATGAAACAGAGGATGAGGGGGATGAGACGGATCAAGACGAAGGCGGAGAGCCGGAACAGGTCGCGGGCCGAGCGGAAGTGCAAGGGCTGCCAAGATTTACGCTAAGTTTTCGTGATATAGAAGATACCATACGACCGTTCAGGGGTGACGATGAGTACCCAGTGGAAACATGGTTGTCGGATTTCGAGGACAATGCTACATTGTTTGGCTGGACAGAAATACAAAAGTTATTATTTGCCAAGAAATCTTTAACGGGACTAGCGAAGTTATTTATACGGGGTGAACGGGATCTCACCACGTGGAAGAAATTTAAATCGCGTTTGTTGGGTGAGTTTTCGAAGAGAATAACCAGTGCCGAGTTGCATCAGAAACTTTATAGACGGAAAATTAAACGCGACGAATCCGTACAAGAATATTTTAGCAATGAAAGAGCTAGCTTCTCGTGGTAGAATTGAAACAGCAGCTCTCATACAGTATGTGATTGACGGTATTACGGATGACCCAAACAGAAAGACTTTTTTGTACGAAGCACGAAATTTGAAAGAATTAAGAGACAAATTGGAAATCTTCGATAAGGTTAGGACAGGGGGTTCTCAACCCGGAAGATACCCTCCGAGTCGTACGGACGTGACAGGGAAGGCGGCATCCACGAATCGAGCGTCATCGGCGATGGCATCATCGTCGATCGGGGAGCCTAAGGGAGATGGAGTGCGCGGTGGTGTTCTGCGTTGTTACAACTGCAACGAGATAGGCCATGTGATGTCAGCGTGCCCGAAGCCGACACGCGAAAGAGGTTCGTGTTATATCTGTGGGGCGGTGGATCATCAGAAACGGTTCTGTCCTCGCCGGAAGATCGCAATGCAGTCACGACCTACATCAACAGGCGAAGATAAGACGACACGTTTAGTCGAAATAAATGACGCTTTAATTCCTTCGTATACTGTATCGGTAAATTTAGACATTGGTGACATGTTAGCAGTGTTAGATACTGGCAGTCCTATTTCTTTATTAGACGTAGCGCGAATACCGGCCGAAATAACTATAGATCCTTATCTAGATGATTCGAAATTTGAGGGGATCAATAAGAGTCCGATTAACATTTTGGGGCGGCTTAAGCAAAAGGTTAGGGGTACAGGATTGTGAAGTTTGTATCGATTTTCTTATAGTACCTCGGGTGACCATGTCTTGCGAATGTTTGTTAGGACGAGATTTTATTGCAAATGACAGTATTGAAGTTCAGTTTGGGAAAACGGTAAAAATTAGTAAAATGAAGGGCGGAGCAGAAACCGATTCTGCTATACTTGAAATATTACACATTAACGTAAGTGACAATCAACCGCCAGGGGATTCTAATGATCTTAAGATAAATGAACAGTTAGACTGGGAAACTCAAAATAAAGTAAAAACTATTATTCGGGATCGGTATGTAGAGCCATTGCGTCCGGACTCGCCTAATGTTAAGTTGGAAATGGAACTGATACTTAAGCCTAACCATCATCCATTTTACTTTAATCCTCGACGTCTTTCTTGCACTGAGAAAATAGCGGTAACGGAAATTATACAGGACTTATTAAAAAGGGAAATTATTCGGCCGAGCAACTCGCAATATAGTAGTCCGATTGTATTAGTGAAGAAGAAGAATGGACAAATTAGGATGGCGATAGACTATAGAGAGTTGAATAAAATCACGGTTCGGGATAATTTCCCAATTCCTCGGATAGAGGACCAAATAGACAGTTTACGTGGTAAGAATTTTTTCACTCAACTTGACCTTAAGGATGCTTTTCACCATATTAAACTGAGGGAATCGTCTATCGGATATACATCTTTTGTAACCTTTATGGGCCAGTATGAATATACACACATGCCGTTTGGACTGTCGAATGGACCGTCGTTTTTTATGCGTTATATCCACACTGTGTTTCGTCCACTTATTGATCTCGGAGAAATACTTATTTATTTAGACGATATATTAATAGCCTCAGAAACTATAAGTGATAATTTAAGAATTTTAGATGAAGTCTTACGAATTATGGTTGAAAATTGCCTAGAACTAAAATTTTCGAAATGCGCGTTCTTACAGACTGAGATTACCTATCTGGGGTATAGAATAAATGAACAAGGTATACGGCCTGGTGCAGATAATATTAGCGCGATATCGGATTACCCTATTCCAAGGACTTATAGAGAAGTACAGAGCTTTTTGGGTTTAACTTCATATTTCCGCAAATTTATTAGAAATTTTGCTACTATAGCTAAGCCTCTGTATGATTTATTGAAGACGAAGACAGATTTTAAATGGAATGAGGAATCACTAAATGCTTTTGGAAAATTGAAATATTTGCTTACATGTGAACCTATTTTATCTATTTATTCGGTTTCAGCCGAAACTGAACTGCATTGTGATGCTAGCATACACGGATACGGATCTGTATTGCTACAGAAACAAGGGGACGGGAAATTTCACCCTATTTCATATTTTAGTAAACGGACATCTCAAGCTGAATCACGTTATCACAGTTTCGAGCTTGAAGCCTTAGCCATTGTGTATTCTCTTGAAAGATTTAGAATTTATTTGCAAGGCGTCAAATTCAAGATAGTTACGGATTGTAACAGTTTAAAATTGACATTAGAACGTAAGGAAGTCAATCCTCGTATATTGAGATGGTCGTTGATATTGCGGAACTACGACTATACATTAGAACACCGGTCAAGTGAGCGTATGCAACACGCCGATGCCTTAAGTCGGAATTATTCGGTACTGGATTGTTACGGAAAATAGTTTCGAAAGGAATTTATCGCTTTTACAAAACTTAGATCCGGAAATCGTTATAATTAGAACTAAGTTACAAGAGGCTGAGGATAAGTTCTTTGAGCTTAGCAATGGATTGATTTATAGGAAAATGCAAGGCAAATTATTATTTTACGTTCCATTTTCTATGGAAAAATAATGTTATTCGGGCTAGTCACGAGCAGATTGGCCATCAAGGATAAGTAAGACTTGCGAATATTTGAGTCGCGTGTATTGGTTTCCTCGTATGAAACAAAAGGTGCAAAATTTTATTGAGAATTGCATTAAATGTATAACTTACTCTACTTCTACTCGAATCGAAGGTAACTTACATTGTCCAGATAAAGGCAATCTTCCATTTGATTGTATTCATATTGATCATTACGGTCCTTTAGAGCGAACGAGACATCGTCAAAAATATATCTTCGAGGTAATTGATGCATTTACTAAGTTCGTCAAGTTTTATCCTGTAACCTCTACGTGTGCCGACAGAAGTAATTAAACACTTAAAGAACTACTTTACTGTATATAGCGTACCAAAGAAAATTGTAAGTGATAGGGGCAGCGCATTTACCTCATTAAAGTTTAAAGAGTTTTTATCGCAATATGGAGTTCGACATATCTTAATAGCCACGGCTACGCCTCATGCGAATGGGCAAATCGAGCGGGTAAATAGAACGTTAACACCTATGTTAGCGAAACTGGCCCAAAGTCAAAGTAATTGGAATGTCGTTTTAGCCGATATTGAATTTGCTTTGAATAACACGGTAAATCGTTCAACCGGAGATACTCCCGCGCGATTACTTTTTGGCACTAATCAAACAGGCCGTATTAATGATGAGTTAAGAGTAATTTTAGAAGAACAAAATAAGATAGATAGAGATTTAAACGAAATTAGAGCAAAGGCTGTTAGGCAAACTGGAACGAGTAGTGCATATAATAAACAATATTATGATAAAAAACATAAAGTTCCTACTAAGTATAAGTTAGGTGATTATGTAGTAATTAAGAATCTAGACGTTACGCCCGGCGTAAATAAGAAGCTTTTGCCTAAATTTCGAGGACCTTATACGGTGAAGCGAGTGTTACAGAACGACAGATATGTTGTTTGTGATCCGGAAGGTGAACAATTAACGCAAATACCTTTCGAAGGAATTTGTGCACCGGAGAATATGAAACATTGGGTTCGGGGAGAATGTAATTAATTCATATTATTTACTTTAAGAGATATCGTTATTTTAAGATGTTATTACTGTTAGGTTAAGAATACTATTTTCTAATTTCCTTATGATTACTTATGTTAACTTATGCTCAATTATTCATTCCTTATGATTACTTATGTTACCTTATGTTCAAATTATTCATTTATTTGTTGTTATGTATGATATGTTATGCACAATTGTTATGATTGAGGGCAATCATCCGTCAGGATGGCCGAACTGTGGTGGATCGGCTAGTCACGGTCCTGGTGTGGGGGATCGGCTAGTTACGATCCTGGGTAGTCGCGGCGCCACGCGGCGGCGAGTAGGAGAAGTAGAGGGCGAGAAGAAGATCGGCACGAGTGTATCGCCACGAGGCGAACCAGTTGAAATGTTCCTAAATTGCTGTATATATATAATAAACTATTAACCTCACCACGCCTTGGTTACTCGGACACTACACCTTGAAGAACAATATGTGGAAACTGTTTACGTTCAATGGAACCTATAAATGGATCGATGCGCTACCGCGTCTACTTGCAGAGTATAATGCACTAAAACATAGAACCATCGGAATGTGTCCTTGCGATGTTACTCCTGCGATCGCCGATAAGCTGCTAGCTACAGTATACAGCAACATAAAGATCGCTGCTCCAGCGAAAATTCAAGTTGGGCGAGTTTGTGCGCGTGAGCAAATTTAAAACCATCTTCGATAAAGGCTATACGCCGAATTGGTCAACGGAGGTGTTCAAGATAGCCAAAGTACAGGCAACTAATCCCGCAACGTATCTGCTTCTCGATTCGTGTGGAAAACCTGTTGCCGGAGGATTCTACGAACACGAGCTGCAGCGTGTCACCGATCCTGATGTGCATCTAGTGGAAAAAGTGTTGCGTAGGAAGGGAGATAAGGTATATGTTAAGTGGCTAGGGTTTGATAAATCACACAATTCTTGGATAAATAAAAATAATGTATTGTAACATAATAATACATGATTCAATAAATACAATGGTACATATTGATGTGAGCAATTTTATTTTTTTTACACAATAATTCCATTATTTGTAAGAAGGAGTTAATAAATACAATAATTTCGATTTACAACGGTATTCTATAATGTCCCCAGGGCAGAGTGTCGGTCGAATCGGGTATGATATACCTCTTTGTCATCGTGTGGACTTAGAGCGATTTTGGCTTCCGAAATGGTGTACACATTGTGCAATTTTGACCGTATACATGATTGTCTGCGAACCATATCGATCTCCTTGTGCAAACACTCTGCGTAGTCGTCGAAAGTTATCGTCCTAGTTATGACATTGCTCTTGACGCCTTTCGCCTTTTTCGTATCTTTTTTGCCATCTACGCCGAGTGCATACATTTTCGATCTAAGATCTACGAATTCGGTCATTATCGCACCGTTATTTTCGTCCTTCATCAGTCCTGGGACCTTCTTATTTACATTCGGCATATTATATGCATTGTCAATAGGATAATCGCTTGTGTCGAACCTATCGATATTCCGCTTCATGGTTTCATAGATATCCTCGCATTGAATGTGATATATGAGGCTATCGGTGTCTGTGTATAGAATTTGACAATTTTGACCATAGAGTGGAAACATATACTCGTGGTGAAATTCATACAAACAAATTTTGGATATGTCCTAAATGCACATGCCCACGTATATCGGTTTGTTGAATTTCACCTGGAGTTTTCGCAATTCAACAGTTATTTAATTTTCCGAAAAAACACTTCTGCTGTGGAAATTCGGTTTCGCGATCATTGCCTCCGCGCCATATCGCCCTTCCCAACGTGTCAAAAGTTTTACATCCACATAATTTCGTACATTTTCCATAGTTTTACCAAATACTGCGTTGTTCATCAATTTATACAAATTTTTTTCAAAATCATTTTTCGCGTTTGTTCTAAACCGTGTGTTGAGTTCGATGTAATCGCGGAGCCAGGGGGATTGAGCGAATTGTAGGATACGATGTATCTTTGTAATACGAAGACCGTGTTTTGTACACTGTTGCAGGTTGCGGTAATGTATAACGTAACGCTGCTTATCGTATACCGTCGCGAGTAACTTGTCCTGCCTGCTGCCAGGTGGTTTGGCACGCGTCGGACAGAACGGCAGATCTGCATGAGCATCGTGCAGACGTTGCGAATATTCTAGATCTACTTCGAGAATGTACCCTGTTTGGAAATTGAATCAGAGTAGGACCTATAGCCGATGTAGAAATTCTTCTCGGCGATAATCGTGGGAATCATCTCATAATACCATGGCATACATGGAACACACTATTCGACAGCTGTACAACCATCGAGGAACGTGCACAATTGCCTGGATCATCATTGATGTGGATTGATGAATTAACGTTGGAATTTTGTCAGATTTTTGATTCGCCGATTGTAAAGATGACAATGGATACTAAGTCGCTGTATTTCAAACCGAAGTGACACAGGCATTTTTTATTGTCTTTTCGGCGTTCTCGGTACGTTTGATGAGATCTAAAAAAGAATTACATAATGTTCTCCTACGAAAATATTTACAGCTAGCGAAAAAAAAACAACACATCATTCGGGTCGGAAATCTATTCTTTCTATTTATAAAGCATTGTGCCATGCAAAATGTATTTAAAATATTCAACTCGTGGTCTAAAAACGACAGAGATAAATGAGTTAATAAATATTATCCATTGTTAATATATTAAATCTAAGACTGGACCGTCGATTTATTTTATATTTTATATTTTATATTTTAATCCGTTGGACGCAGCGTGTCGCGAACACGATAATGCATATTCGCGTAGAAACGACCTCGGCGAAAGGCACGCAGCAGATAACGTACTCGCTGACAAAGCGCGAAAACGCATCGTTGCGCGAGACTCGACTCTGGATGAAAGAGGAGCTGCAATTTTTCGAGTAAATTTTTAGCATTTAGTATACAGTATGAAACTTTTTATTTCTTGTGTTACGTAATGATATTAACCATTTTCTATAACGCGTTTGCAAGAGTTTGACCAAACCTAACCACAGTGAACTATAAAAATCTGAATTTATACGAGTACTAGAATAATAAATAGAAAGAATAGATTTACGAGCCGAATGATGTGTTGTTTTTTTTTCGCTAGCTGTAAATATTTTGTTAGGAGAACATTATGTAATTCTTTTTTAGATCTCATCAAACGTACCGAGAACGCCGAAATGACAATAAAGAATGCCTGTGGGTGTAGAAAAAAATTTTCGGGTGTCATCCCCTCCCTCGGTTCGGTATGAAAAGTTATCGGGGATCATTCCCCCCCTCTTAAAAAATTTCCGACGGCAGGCCAGGTCTGGAGAGGTCTCCGCGGCGGTTCGGCCTGGACTAATCCCATCCACGATTGCGACATCCCCACTCCGCTGCTCGTGTGCGCGCAACCATCTTCCACTCCCCACAGGCCCCGCGCCCAGAGTTCTCCGCGCCGCACTCCCCGCGCGCCCTCACTTCCCCTCTCCCCACGCCCCCCTCATTGCCCCATGGGTTAGAATCCCCATAGCTATACTACTGTTCGGTACCGCCTCGTGGAGTGTTTACCGTGTAAAGGCCACTGCGAACCCTCTCCGAAAACCCGTCGGTGTACGAGTCGACCGTACACTCAACGGCGGAGTTCGGGTTCAAAGCGCCTCCCTTCCGTCACGCCGCCCACCACATACGGTCCCCGTGAATACGGTCGCCGGGTAGGCTTTATAGTGCGGTTGGACCAGCCTGAGGTTTTTCTGTATAAATTCGCTTACTGTGCAGTCCCCGATATTAACGGTCGCTGTACAGTATATATAAAGTGTAGCAGGAAAAACACGCCTCGCGCGACATTTATACGTCACCCACACGGTGAACGTGCTCACGGGACCCACTCACTTGGAGCCTTACAACCTCCATTTGGTGACCCGTCCGTGGCGATGCAGACCCCGATAGAATCGAGTCAAGTCTCCTCTGTTCACGGCAAAAGTCTCGTCGATAGTTAAAATAAAAAACTCTCCGCGAGCAACGTAATACAGTCCACTAGATTACGCTAAACGACAGCTGATCTCCCCCTCCGAGCGCACCGATAGTCGCTAGGAGAGCGAGTCGAACAGCTGACGAGCGTGTTTACATTACGTGCACGCACGTATTTAATTTGGTCGATCATTTGTTTCAGTAATCAAGGATCGACACAGCCCGGGCAACACCGGTGAGGCCTTCCATCCCCCTGGCCGTTGCAAAGAAAAAATATATTATTTTGTTTATTTGATTTTAGTTTTATTTTTTTTATTTTTTTGTAAAAATAAACGGTTTGTCGCAATGCGACAAACGAAAAGACAAATCAAATCTGTACAAGTTCTCTTTCCCTGTCAACTCCCTCTTTCCGGACCCCGGTTAGAACTCTTAGATTGTAACAAACGGTCCTTCGAGCCGGATTGAGTTCCAAAGAACAGGAAAGAGTTCCAAGTAAGTTCACGTAAGTCGCTGCTAACGGGACAACTAAAGTTCGTGTTGATTATCAAATCCTCGGAATAAGAGATCAGCATGTCTATGTCAAAGGATGAGGGTCGAAGCGAGTTCGATGGCGATCTCGACGACCTAATCACCCGATTCGACATGTTGACAAGGTCTATCTCTAATTTAAAGAAACGTGGGCGAGCTCAATACACTGTGGTGCTACTCAGGTCAAAGCTCGCCACCGTGTCCGAACAATACAAGGAAGCTGTAGAGCGGTACTTGTCTATTCGGAAGAAAATATACCCTGCGAAGCGCAACACGTGCGACTTCCTTGTAACAGGGGGTGTAGAAGCAAAGGAGACCGAGTACGAGGAGTTACAGGTGTACGTTGCTTACGGAACTGACCAGACTAGCCGCTGAATCCAAAGCGGCAATAACGTCGGTCAGCCCGCATGACGTCGCTATCGAACTCCCAAACAACGTCTCCCCAAGTTCGGAGGTGATCCACGTAAATGGGGACATTTCGCGGATCTTTTTACTTCCGGAATAATTAATAATCCGAGGCTGTCAGATGTGCATCGACTGCAATATCTGAACGCCTGTCTGGAAGATAAAGCGTTGGCAGCGATCGCACACCTCGAAGTTATCGATGATAATTTCGAAGTGGCGTGGAAAACCTTGAAAGAACAATTCGTGGTACCACGTATCGTAACCGCCAAACTGCTAAATCAATTAACAAAATTGAAAACGATAAAAGGGATTATCTGGATAGCCTAAACCAGGTCGTCGTCGTTTTCAAGCAGGCCCTCGCGGCACTTAAAAAGCAGGGCACAATTTTGCAGCAGCGAAATTGGCTGCTGGCCCACAGCATTGGAAGCCACTTGGAAGGGTCTCTGAAAGCTGAGTGGGAAAGGTCGCAGTGTCTCTCCCCGAACTATCCTCGCACACCAAGTTGATAGGATTCCTGGAGGGACATGCACGGGTTCTGACCATGTTAGACGATGGTCAGAGCAAGCCTGCGACCGAACACCCACCGAAGCACAAAATACGCAGTCACAACTCCGTTCTAGAAAGCCCTGCTGGAAAGAGTGTGACCTGCGAATTTTGCGGCCTCGAGCACAGAAAGACCAAATTTGGTGCATTCCGTAACTTGACGCCGAACCGCCGCTATCAATTCATAAAAGATAGCCAGCGGTGCATTCTCTGCTTGTCACCTCAGCATGGGAACGTGCGTTGTCCTTCCGAGGAGGCATGCACGAAATGCAATGGCAGACATCATTCTCTGCTGCATTTCGAGTCCTTTCGGAGCGAAACCGAAAGTCGCAAACCCGCGACAATGGCTTCGCAAGACAAACGCCAGAAAAAGCGGTCTACGGCCCCAACAAACCGTCCGCAGCAAGCCGAACGAGCTGCTCTTACCACGACGTCACAGGCGACGACGTCACAGCCCGGTATGTCACACTGTAACGCGATAGGTGCAGACGTACCGACGGCTGTGCTGTTAGCCACGGCAAACGTGCGTGTGTACGGAGACAACGGTGCGTCGCGAATCGTACGCGCACTGATTGATCAGGGTTCAGAGTCGACCTTCATCTCCGCGAATTTGACAAATGACCTCACATTCTCGCGGAGAAACCCCAGCCACGGTAACGGGCTTTTTTTTTTTTTTTTTTTCGTGGAGAAAATTGAAAGACTCCTCCCACCTCTCTGGGGAGAGGCAGGAGGGTGTGTGGATACCCGCGCCCATTACTATTATAACGGGCGCGGGACCTACCCACTAAAAACCCCACGGTGACCCTTCCGCACGATTTGGGAGAATACCGGGAATCGCTCGAAGCATACTTCCGGTATCCTCTCCGTGCCCGCGCTTTGCGCCCATCAGCGGGGGGACAAACGGTCCCCCCGGCAATCGCCCTGTCTCATAATGGCAGGGCGAGGCCACTTCGTCCTGCCGCCATCCGTCCCGGGGCCGCGTCTAGTGGTGGCTGCGAGCCCCAACTCGCAACCGCCCGCGAACCCGTTTCTACCCCTCTGAGGCCGGCAGCTCATGGCCGCACCAGGCCACCGAGGGTGCCGCTCCGTGCGCCGGACCCGGACAGGAGGCACTGCCACCCCATCCGGTCCGACCCTACGCCGCCTGGGTCATGCGCCACGCCGAGGGGGCCGCCCGCGACGCCTGACGCCCAGGCGACGCTCTCTCGCCACCAAACGAGCATGAGCCTCAGCACGCCGCTGACGCTCGCACTCCCTTCCCGCGGTCTCCTTCTGCAGCATTACGCTTTCGCAGAAGGAGGCCACGGCCCTCCACTTCACCTCGCTGCCGAGCATGGCACGCACCATGCCCGGCAGCGAGACATCCCGCCCGATGACGCCGATCAGGACACGGCGTTCACCCTCCCATGCAGCGCATACCTCGAGGGTATGTTCCGCCGTGTCCTGCTCAGCGTCACAGTGGCAGCAACGCGCCGTCGGCTCCTTCCTATCCGGCACAGGTATCTCCCGAAGCTGCCATGCCCCGAGAACACCTGTGCCATCCTGTAAGTGAGGCTTCCATGGCCTCTGTCCAGCCACTCACATAGAGTGGCCGAACAGCCCCGACTGTCTGGTGCCCCGCGGTAGGCACAGCCAACCGCTCTTGCCACGCGTGCACCACGGACTGCCGGGCCTGGCGCTTCAACTCGCCCCAAGCAGGTTCCTGCACACCCGGGACCGCCCCTTTCGCGCGACGGTCGACGCGGTGACGATACATCATCGCGTGCGACCGCGCGAGGAGATCCATGGGCGGCATCCCGCAAGAACCGTCGCCGCCTCATGACACGGTCCGGTACCCGCGGACGACCCTTAGAGCCATCCGCTTCTGCACCCGACGCAGCATAGTCATGCCGCGCCGGGAGGCCGCCAGGTCGTCCGCCCAGACGGGGGCCCCGTATAGGACCACCGACTGAACCATTGCCACATAGAGGCGGCGAACTCGTCCCGCCGGGCCCCCAGGTTGGGCAGAATCCGGCCCAAAGCCCCGACCATCCTCTCCAGCCGGGGGACCAGGCAGCGGAAATGCTCCTCGAAGCGCCAGTGGCTATCGAGGATCAGCCCCAGATACCTCATCTGGGGCTTCACCTCGATATTAGCCTCACCCACGCGGATCAGAGGGGGTGGTGGATCCTGCAGAGGTGAATGGAACGCTATCACCTCGGTCTTATGGACCTCCGGTCCGACCCTACGCCGCCTGGGTCATGCGCCACGCCGAGGTGGCCGCCCGCGACGCCTGACGACCAGGCGACGCTCTCTCGCCACCAAACGAGCATGAGCCTCAGCACGCCGCTGACGCTCGCACTCCCTTCCCGCGGTCTCCTTCTGCAGCATTACGCTTTCGCAGAAGGAGGCCACGGCCCTCCACTTCACCTCGCTGCCGAGCATGGCGCGCACCAAGCCCCGCAGCGAGACATCCCGCCCGATGCCGCCGATCACGACACGCTGCTCACCCTCCCAAGCACCGCATACCTCGAGGGTATGTTCCGCCGTGTCTTGCTACGGTAACGGGCTTGGGGGGGGGGCGGCCAAACCCGACGAATCAAATACAGCGTCGAGATGAATTTGGGAACGGTAAACGGTACCATGCAGACGATGAAGACGAGAGCGTATATCGTGCATAAAATCACGAGCTACGTCTCGCCGTTGGCAAGCGCGCTCAAATGCGACTCGCTAAAGGGACCTACCGCTCGTAGATCCCGACCCTGCTTCCGGTCAACCGAATGAAGTGTTGATCGGCGCGGACCTGTACGCGCAAATTATTCGACCGGGCTTCCGTCGAATAAGCAGTACGGGACCAGTCGCTCCAAGAAACTGCGTTTGGCTAGATTCTTTCCGGCTCAACAAATGCTACGGGCGGAAAAAACAGATCTTTGCGGACGTTTGCATCTGCAACGTCCTCGAATCGCTGGACACGGCGATTCGAAAGTTTTGGGAAATCGAAGAACTCCCTTCGACCTCGGTACGCACAAAGGCGGAAGAGGAGTGCGAAATGCACTTCCAAAACCGTCGTTCGAGATGCGACCGGGCGGTTTGTCGTCCGATTGCCTTTTACTAACCCGAGACCGGACGAAGCGTTAAGAAATTCCTATCGAATCGCTCTCTCCGCTCTCGGGAGGTTGAGGAAAAAATTGGACGCAGATCAGACCCTCGAAAGAGAATACACAACGTTTCTCTCGGAATATGAAGAGCTGGGTCATATGACTCGAATCGAGCCGATTGACGAGACCAGACTCTATATTCCACATCGAGCGGTCATACGCACAGAAAGTGCAACGACAAAATCAAGAGTCGTATTTAACGCGACAAGCCGAACTGCAAGCGGTCGCTCGTTAAATGACATCCTACACGTAGGTCCAAAATTGCAGAACGACATCGCGTCAGGTTTGACCCCATGGCGTCTCTATGAATACGTGTTGGTGGCCGACGTAGAGAAAATGTTTCGACAGATTCTCGTCGCCCCGCAGGATCGTCGTTATCAGTGCATTCTATGGCGCACACCCGAAACCGAATAGCTCAGTGCGTTCGAATTAAATACCGCAACGTACGGTACGGAGTGTGCACCATACTTGTCGATGCGAACCCTGCTCGATCTAAAAAATCAGGACGGACACAGGTACCCCTTGCCGCCCGATACTCGAGCAGGACATATACGTAGACGACGTTTTTATGGAAGCACCCGATACGTCCTTGTTAGAGAAAATTCGCAACCAAGTTTGCGAACTCTTACAAAGAGGTGGGTTTAAGCTGCGTAAATGGGCAGGAAATTCGCCGTTATTATTGCGAAATATCCCCAAAGCGCCCACTCCCACGCCGTTGACCTTACCTTATTCGACGACAGCGAATTGAAGGTATTAGGCTTACGCTGGATACCGTCCGGCGATTATTGTTATTTCAATCTGCAGCGGTTTCAGCCGTCTGCCGTGCCGATGACAAAACGAAATTTGTTTTCGTAGATTGCTAAGTTGTTCGATCCGCTCGGCTGGTTATCACCAGTTGTGATTCGTGCAAAGATTCTGATGCAGTCCCAATGGCTGGAGAAAATCCAGTGGGACGATCCGATCTCAGCGAATACGCTCAATACGTGGAATACGTTTTGCGTGGATTGGAGCAGCTTAAACAAATTAAAAATCCCTAGATGGATTAATTACGGAGCCGACACAATTTCCGTGGAAATTCATAGATTTTGTGACGCTTCGCTCGCAGCCTACTCAGCTGTCACATATTTACGTGTGACAACAATGAACAATGTCACCTCCTCGACATTGATTATGGCAAAAACGCGAGTGGCTCCGATTAAAACGCAGTCAATTCCTGTATTGGAATTGAACGGCGCCGAGCTGCACGCCGAGCTCATTGTGCACGTGGAAAAGTCACTTTCGTTGAAGGTCGACCGAATAATCTGCTGGACAGATTTCACGATCGCACAAGCGTGGCTGAGAAAGCACGCCTCCACATGGAAGGTTTTAATCGCCAACCGTGTGTCAAAGGTCCAAACATTACTACCGAATGCTGACTGAAAGCACGTTCCCACCCGCTTCAATCCCGCGGATCTGAATTCGCGCGGAGTGGAAGCTGCGGAACTCCTTCAGTCTAAGCTGTGGATTTCTGGACCAAGTTGGCTAACAGAATCGGAAGATTGTTGGCCGAAAACGCCGTCGTCCATCGAGACCGAAGAAGGGAAGCGCAAAGTGCACACCCACGTAGCAATTCCGGAGAAAGAATGGGAATTCGTATTTCGATTCTCGAACTGGAATAAGCTGCTTCACGTAACCGCATACTGTCTCAGACTAAGGAGACCGATGCAAGGTGAGCGAAGGTCATACGATGCAAAGATCGTTGAAGCGTCTGAGATGCAGCTCGCAAGCGAAAGAATTGTCCGCTCCATCCAGCGCACGCATTTTGCAAAGGAATACCGGTGTTTGAAAAACCACCGGAAAATTCCAGCAAAATCAACGCTGAAAAATCTGAACCCTTTTCTCGATGACAAAGATGTCTTGAGAGTCGGGGGAAGATTGGAAAATGCAGCACTGACATGGGAAACTAAGCAACCCATAATTTTTCCGAAACATCACGTTTCCACGATGATAATTCGGCAGTGCCACATTGACACGTTGCACGGGGGACTGCAGTTAACCATGTATACAGGGCGACAAAAATTCTGGATTCTCGGTTGTCGAAATGCCGCGCGAACGGTGATCCACGGATGCATGCGATGCGTTAGATGGAGGGCAAAAACTCCCACGCAAATCATGCAGGATTTAATACCTGAGCGGTTGCCGCGAGGCGAGAGAATTTTCGAACTGCGGAGTGGATTATGCAGGACCTTTCCGTGTCCGCGACTCCGCAGGTCGAGGAAAAACCGCCCACAAAGCGTATATAGCAGTTTTCGTCTGTTACGCGACGCGGGCCATCCACATTGAACTCGTTCACGATTACACGACGAGTGCCCTTGGCCGCTTTAGATCGATTTATTGCACGAAGGGGAATTTCGTCCTGCATTTTCAGTGACAATGGAACGAACTTCGTCGGTGCAGATCCAGAATTACGCCAAAATTTCGAAGCGGTGTACAACACGCAAGAAATGCGTAATAAATGCAGTCAAAAAGGAATTAGGTGGAAATATAACCCACCGAGTGCACCGCACATCGGTGGCATGCAAGAAGCCGGTGTGAAATCGGTGAAATTTCACCTTAAGCGGACGCTGGGCGAATTCACTCCCACAAGTGAAGAATTACAGACCTTGCTCTGTAAAATCGAAGCAAGTTTAAACTCGCGACCGATTGCCGCTTTGAGTGATTGTCCGGACGATTACGCGCCGCTCACACTGGGACATTTCTTAGTCAGAAGCCCGTTGAACGCGCTCCCGACGCAATCGGTGGAAATTGAAAAACTCTCCCGTTTAACACGTTGGAGGGCGATTCAAAAATTCCATGAACAAATCTGGAGGCATTGGACACGTGATTATCTCACGCACCTCCAGAATCGATATAAGTGGCGTACAGCACAAAATCATTAAAACTAAACGACTTAGTTTTGGTGCTTCACCAAGGAGGTATTCACCGGCAGGGATGGAAATGCACGTGTTGTTAAAATACGCACGGCAAAATCCATCTTTACGCGACCTATTACGCGGTTGTGTAAGCTGCCTGTGGAAGATACCGAGTCGGAGACGGTTATCGACGCCGACTAGGTCACATAAAAACAATAACAGCCAACGGCCAAAAGTGATCGGAAGGTGAGAAACGATCGTTTCTCGAAACAACGATGTTGATTTTCACCTGACCGTTGTCACTTGAGGTTTAAACGGATTAGTGGGGTTACGAATCCACCAATCTGAGTTGGATTATTGGTAGGGCGCACCTGGGAATACGAGCGCCCCCGACACGCCGCGGAGCCGAAAATCGTTCAGTTCAAAAGAAACTACGATGAGTGACGCAAGTTCGGAAGCCACCACGTCGTGCGCGGAAGAGACCGCCGTATCGCTTTCGGGTGACCCTGAAATCGACGAGCGATTCGGGAGAATTTTGCGGCTCGGAGAGACCACCACGGCAGCACCGCAAAGCGACCAGGAAGAGGTGATGCTCAGTTTCGGCCGGGAACAATTTCATATTCCCGCCCGAATTCTGACCGCCGCGAGGAAATACCACTGTAGGGTCCCCGGAGGACAGTATGTCCTCCGGTGGGAACCAGAGGGCCGCCTCCGGTCCTGCAATTTCAAGGCGGACAAACCGGACGCAGCAACCGCACCCGCGGCTCCAACCCCGACGATGGCCGCCCCCGCCGTACGGGTTCCGCCGCCGAGGCGGAAGCGAAGGAAGCCGGCAAAAGCGGCCATGGCCGACCCTGGACCCTCCACCAGCGGTCTGCAGAGGCCCACACCAGCACCAAAGGCCCCGGGCAAAAAGCGGAAGCGGCCTTGGCAGCCATTTAACCAGATCGCGTTCACGAAAGCGATGGCGGATCAGACGCTGACAACGTCGATGCGTTATTTACATCAAGCTGCAGCTGGTCGCACTGGGGGAGGGCCAAGCGTCTCGCGGAGGAGGGGGCGCAACGCGTCGTCGACCAGATCAGAGGGATGGGGATGACGGTGGCAGTCCATAAGACCGAGGTGATAGCGTTCCATTCATCTCGGCAGGATCCGCCACCCCCTCTGATCCGCGTGGGTGAGGCTAATATCGAGGTGAAGTGTCTGGGCTGATGAGGTATCTGGGGCTGATCCTCGATAGCTACTGGCGCTTCGAGGAGCATTTCCGCTGCCTGGTCCCCCGGTTGGAGAGGATGGTCGGGGCTTTGGGCCGGATTCTACCCAACCTGGGTACAAGTTCTCTTTCCCTGTCAACTACCCCATTCCGGACCCCGGTTAGAACCCTTAGATTCTAACATATGTATATATATTAATTTTAAATTATATTATAATTTCTTTTTAAAGAATTATTAATATGGCAGAATAGTGCAATGAATTTAAGATTCTTATATAAAAATTGTATTTTGTTAATTATTTCACATTGATACATATTTACTTTTCAAGATCCTTGCTCGCCATATGCTAATAATTTACATTTATTTTATAATATTACAATACTTGTAATAGTTATTTTTATTTTATTTACATTAATAATTATATTAGATATTTTATTAAACAAATTTATAAATCGTTATCTATTAAAACATCATACAATTGAAATTATTTGAACAATATTACCTATATTAATTTTAATATTTATTGCATTTCCTTCTTTAAAAACATTATATTTTATTGATAAAACATGAAATCCTATTTTTTTACAATTAAATCTATTGGTCATCAATGATATTGAAAATATGAATATCCTGAATTTAAAATATAAATTATGAGTCATATACAATTAAAGATTTAGATAATAGAGATATATTTCGTTTATTAGATGTTTATAATCGAATAATTATTCCTTTTTATATTCCAATTCGATTATTAACTACATCTTCAGATGTAATTCACTCTTGAACAGTACCCTCATTAGGTATAAAAATAGATTCAGTTCCTGGACGAATTAATCAAATAACTATAATTTCAATACGATCAAGATTATTTTTGGACAATGTTCAGAAATTCGAGTTTTTTTCAGTTCAAAGAACTGATCATAAAAATTTTATATCTTGGTTACATTCTATAAATATAATTATATAATTTTCTTTTAAAATGAAAATTCATTTCTATAAATTACTTAATTCTATATTAGAAGATTATTCTTTTTAGTTTTATATAAATTTATTTATTATAATAATATTATTAGTATATATTTGATTAATTTATTGATTTAAATTGTTATTTCCTTTTTAATTATAAAATTAAATCTATAATTATATTATGGATTAATTTATTTTTAAAGAATTTAAGTCAATTTCTAATGAATTTAAATCAATTTTTAATAAATTTTTAAATTAATTAATGGTTGGGATTGTGGATGGCTGGTACAGCCTTATCCAAGGCTTGGACTTCGAGGTGGAGGGCGTGACCTGGAAAATGTGTTTTTCCACTGGGCGGGGGTAGCAGAGCAAACGTTGTAGGCGGTTTGGTTTTTATACAGAATGTGAAATATATTATAAACCTCACTACACTCACTGTATACTTTGTCACAAATAAAACACAGAATACAAAAACGTTCGCGTTTGAATCACTTGATGGTTGGTTTGTTGAGAGACGTATTGCTCGGTATTCGATTGGTTGAACTGAGGCGTAATGCTCGGAAAAAGGCGCTTGATCAAAGATGCGTAGCATTATATACGGCGGGCGTGTGTGTCGCGGTGGCGAAATATGGAATTTCGTGTGGTCGTTATCGACCCAGATCTATTACGCGATTTGGAGTCAACAGATGTCGTTAAGGGAATCGCGTACAATTCCTGTTACGAGCCAGGGCCGTGCAGCGTGCGTGGCCTGCGAGTGCAAGAGAGAGTATGGAATATGGTATCAATTTGTTAATTAGGTGCACGGACGAACCCGATGCAAGATCGGGGAGCCGCTAGGATAGTTGATAACGAGGACGAACCTGATGCGAAATCAGGAGCCTCTAGGATGGTGTCACTTTACGGACGAACCTGGTGCGAAACCAGGGAGCCGTAGGAGGGTGTAATGTCGTGAACGAACCCGATGCGTAATCGGGGAGTCACTAGGATGGTTAATAACGACGCAGACGAACCCAATGCGAAATCGGGGAGCTGCTAGGAGGTTGCAACAAACGCAGACGAACTCGATGCGTAATCGAGGAGCTGCTGGGAGGTTGGATAAATCACAGACGAACCTGATGCGAAATCAGGGAGCTGTAGGATGCGGACGAACCTGGTGCGTAAGCAGGGCGCCGCCAGGATGGTATTAGATTGCGTGGACGAACTCGATGCGTAATCGTGGAGCCACTAGGTTGTAAGAATTTGTATTTGGATTAAGGATGTGTTAATTGACCTCGTAACTTCAATTATTAAATATAATATAATAACCCGAGCGGTAAGGTTATATTATTGTGGGAACGTTTAACTAACAATAATCGCTTTATATAATGATGGGTTAGAGAAGATAAGTAACTCTGATTTAATAATGAAACTAGATATATTCTTAAAACAAACAAGAAAGATACAAGTGTTCTGTGTGTGTTTGTCGCGTCCAAAGAATAATTATAAATACCTAAAATGTTGTTGCTCGGTGTTGACGCACTGGCGATGCGGGGGTAAGTCGGTTGAAGCTAAAGGCCGTAATAGAATTTATGCCGGTTCACGGATTCTATATGGTTTAATAGTGATACGAAAGGGTACTGTAGCCCGATCTCAATAGATATAACTGACTATCAAAATCGTAGACGCGTAACGAGAGACGTGACGTTGACTCTAAACGTGACGATACGATTATGATCCCCCGAGTAATGAAGACGAAGGGTTTATATACCCAAAAATCTGTGGGGGCGGATTGAAAAGTACGTTAGAAATTACCGCATTCGGTATTCTCCGAATTGTGTTAATTACCGGATTCGGTATTCTCCGAATTGTCTTATTTACCGGGCTACTGTATCTCGACGGAAGTGACCCCATTCCAAAGGTTAGATACGTAGCAGGGCGATTTCCCAATGCACGCAAGTGACAAGAAAAATTTGAGGGACGAAACGTTCGGCGTACGTAACATTCTAATAAATTTAAATTAATTTTTAATGAATTTAAATTAACTTTACTGACTATAAATGAATTTTTAAATTATTATTTACAATATATGTTTAAATATCGTGTGAGTCCGAGACGTAAAATCTCGGCCGCGATGCCCGTATCTATAATGAATTCGCATAATTCCAGAAGGTTCTGCTGACGAAGAATTTTTTTATCGTCAGTTCAGTATACCGCGGCCGTTTACGTGTTTTTCTAGCCAGCTTCACTGGAATTCTGGATTAGGAGAATAAATTCCAGAAATTGTGTTGTTAGCGCCGAGACAGAGAGAAGAATCGATTTATCGAATCGAGATCGACGGCCGAAACGCGGCAGCGCCGCATCGTGGCCATGCAGCGCGTAGCCGCCCGGGCCCAGCAGCGTGTTTTGTCGCTACGCGGTTCTGCGCTTGCGCGACGGAGCCCAGCCGGGGCCGTCGCTGCTTGCAGATCGTCACGGTTCAGTACTGAGCCGTCGACGATCGGGAGCAGACCTGTTAGCGATCTCGCTCCGTTTTCTCGCACGAGCTCCGAAGAGTCGTAGCCTTCAGCTCGCTCTCTTGTTAATACGCGGACAGCAAATAGATTCATTCAAGCAAAAGCTCGTCAAAGCGACTTGAGATTGTCCCACGACTATAAAGCACAATCTGCCTGTCGTTGCTGCGATCGCAGTGCACGCCGCGCGTGACGCGATCGTAGACGCAGGATTGTGATTGAACGTTGCAATTCGTTGCCGCGACTGCGACGTTGGGGAATCGGTGTTCAGCACCTTGAGACCTTTCCAAGTGAATACGGTTAGAGCCACTGTAACGGAAATATCGATATACTGATATTTCCTGGTGGTGGTTCACCGTTCGAAGGGAACGAAGAACCCACTCGGACCACCCGTCTGGTGTACCACATAGAGTGCACCGACCGGTGGAGTGGTAGTTTCGACGACCCGTTCAAGGCGTACGGCGTAGGAGCAACCGGAAGGTAGATACCCAGGTATTTTTATCCCTTCGCGGTGTTCACCGTGCACCGGGATTTAGAGAACCCGCTGCAGTGATTCAGTCGTGAGGTGACAAGGTAGAACACAAGCGACCACTGTGGGCAAAGGGGTTCGAAGCACCGTCCTTCCACCGCTACACCCACTACCAGTTGTGAGTGAACCGCACTGGGCTGTGACCGTAGTGTGGTTAGTGATTGCAAAGGACGTCGTCCTAATTCGGCGAGCCGCAGGCCAGTTCCTCGTGAAGGGAACCGCCGACGAGGGAACCACGGCGGGCTGCCGGGCGTTTCCTTCAGGATAAGGAAACGCTGTCGAGGCAGCTGCGTGGGTAGGCCGCAGACCGTTCCAGAGGAACCGCCGACGAGGTACCCGTACCAGGACGAAGCGGCCTCTTGCGTGGGTGGCGTCCGAACGTCACCCGCACGGTGAGCGTGCTCGCGGGATATAGCCATTTGGAGCCTTACAACCTCAATTTGGTTTCCCGCCCGTGGCATTGCTGAGCGAACCCGGTAGAACGAAGGACAATCTCGTCTACCCGGTTACGTGCGTCGGTGAGATCGTAGCGAGCGAATTTCACTGACCAAAACAAAATAATACAGTCCACTTGTTTCTGTGCCAAATCGGCAGTTAACTCTCCTTCGAGCACACCATACGGTCGCTTGGAGCGAGAGATAAACAGATGACGAGCGCGTTAACATAATAGCTGTCTGCAAATAATTATACTTCTTGTATAATTTTTGTTACAGAAGACCTTAGAAGGAAAGGAAAAGAGGAGACGCGGCCGAAGGGTCTGAGCCGTCGTCCCTAGAAATTTCTTTTATTCCGTTAATTTTTTTGTAATTTTGTAATTTTTGTTTATTTTCGTAATAAAAAAGTTAATTGAAAACATGTACCAATTCTCTCTACCCTATCTTCTCCCTCGTCCGGAACCACACCGTTAGAGCCCCTGAGTGCTCTAACAATATATTATTCTGAATTTTTATTTTTTTATCTTAAAATTGTTTTTATTACTCTTATAGTAATTTTACTTTTTAATTCATTAGAAATTTATAGAATAAGTATTGATTTAATACCTAATTCGATAGAAAGAATTGAACATGAAAATTCTATATTGTGGGTAAATTATGAGGAAAATATATTTTTGTTTAAATATCGCGTTAATTCGATGCATATAAGAATAGTAGAATATTATTCGTCAACCGGTATTGTTTTCTGCGTATGTAGCCGACTCGAGACTGTTCAACTCTCGTGTCCGCTACGCGAAAACAAGACAGGATATAACACCTGTCACATACGGGTTTCTTCGAAGCATCACGCGATCGACGAAACGAAGCGTGATTTCGAGCTAACGTTTCGGCGCGTGTAAAAGGAGAAGGTACGACAATAATAAGTTGGACAGAGACGAATTCAAATTCGTCTACAGCGCCGCTAGACGGAGATTCTCCCCTCCGAATTTGATTAACCGTGCTAGATCGTCACTCTTAATTTGGAATCGGCAGCGAGCAGATGGGCATACGATCCCGCTCCCCCGTAATTTCCAAAACTGCCGACTAGTTCAGAGTTACTCGAACTTTCGGAGAAATTATCAACGTGGTACGGAAGTTTAAGACGAAAAACGGATTGGCAATCCATCCGGTAACGTCACTACTTCCACACTCGTTATTTAATTTCAATCAAAATTAGAGTCGGAAACGCGAGGAAGGTCTAGACGAAAACGGATAGGAAACCATCCGGTACCGTGAATACTTCCACAACCGCTTACCAATTAAAAAAGATCAGGTCGGAACACGACCTGATTAATTGACTGTAAATATCTCGCATGTTATAATCCGAGATTTCGATTTCAGCAGTGGGTACGATCCACCTCAGCCTGAATACAGACTAGTATCCCTGTAATCAGAGATCGTGTCCGAGGTATTCAGCAGTGGCTACGACCCACCTTTGTCTGAAAAATAAAAGGAAAAGAAAACACGTATCCCTGCAATCAGAGGTCGTGTCTGAGGTATCGAGGTTGACTCTCGAACCTCTCTTGACTATCAAACGGCTCGGAACCCACAATCCAGGGGCGTATAAAATACCCTGGGTGGATTTGCCACCTTCTAGTCGAAGTGTGGGACAATTTTCAATCCCAGATTACGGCGAACCGCAAGAACACGCCCAAAGATCGCCAGTCTAGTACGGTCGCTGCGCGTAGGACGTTGATTCATCAAGCTACGTGGTGTCAGGCCCAATAGCAAGTCGACCAAAGGGCGCCGTTGGCAAACCTGCATCACACCGTGCCCGTACGCACGCAAGAAGGCCGAGGACCGGGTGCGGTTGCAGCCTTACAACCTCCATCCGTTACCCTCTCCTACGACAGTCGAGACCTGCAGTCGAGGAAGAAACGAGGTTGAATCTCGTATTCCCCAAAACTGCAATCAGACGTTTCCCGGTTTAAAGGGAACGCACACAAACATATAGAGTCCACTAGCTTAGCTGCGTAACGCGGCGGCTGAGTTTCCCGCTCCTAAGTGCGACAAGCACAACCAGGAGCGCGTGAACATTAAAACGAGACGGAGAGAGTGACAAACGTTACCGTATATTTACACCTAGTTCCGTCTCTTTTGTTTCAGAACAGCGTGACGCGAGCAGCCGCCAGACGCCCCCTCAGGGGCTGTGTCCGGCAATCGTCGGTCGCAGTACGGGGCGTAGCGACACCGAGGTACCTGAAGCTAATCACACCGTAAGCCTCCTGTTGGTCGTCACAACGACCCACTCACAATTCCTTTTTTTGGTTTCGTGAATGGTACGTGACGGCAGGAGAAGCGGGAGCCTTGGCTTAACCGCCTGGGCCAAGAGTATGGCGACTCTATAAAATCGCCCTCCAATCCTAGGCTATGGTGCGCGGCGATGGGATGCATGGTTGGGGGAGAACGCCCAATCCCAAGCGACCACCTCCGGGGCACATGCCGAACCCCTGGAGTATTAGGCTTACCCGGGTAAGGCGGCTCTGCCCGGGTGGACCTTTATTTCCGACATACGCTTGGGATTCACATGGATTTTCAAAATAAAACGGGGATGGGACGGGTTGTTTCGGTGGGGGAGGACGAAGACGGTGCTGGGGCTGGAGTGACGGTGCTCGCGCCTCACTCAGCGCCTGGCCTGGCTTCGTGGAAGGTGGAGGAGGACGACGAGACTGCGTCAGTCTCGTCCTTCTCCTCCACGAGGAGCCACATAGGCTCCAAGAGGAAGCGGACGGGGCAGGCCGTCGACGGAGTGGACCGGGCGATGAACCCGGTCGTGATGGTGAGTTGCCTCAGGGACGAGGTGACCGAGGAGACATCCGAGAGGATCTCCTCGTCCCTGAGGCGGGTGGAGAAGGTGGTCGCTGCCTGCTCCTTGAAGGGGCAGAAGACCTGCGGGGCAGACATCCTTAGGGAAGCGGCCCAGAGGATGAGGCAGGCGGCGCAGGAGTTGTGTGGGCGAAATGCCCGGCTGCAGCTCCAGTTGGAGGAGGAGCGACGGGGGAGGATGAGGGCAGAGGCGCGTTGGAACAGCGCAGCCCTCGCTCCTATCCTCCCTCCTCCTCCACCTCCACCACCACGACCCACGGTCGTGGAAAAAAAGCGGAGTGCGGCGGCGGTGTTGCGGGGACCTTCCACCCGCACTCCGCCCGCGCAGAGTTCCCCATTGTTCTCAGAGGACGAACTTCTGAGGAGGATCGGCAACATGATCGATGGCAAGCTGGCCGCCTTCCGGGAGGAGCTCGTCCACGGAGGTGCGGTCGGCGGGAAGGCTGTGTCTCCCCGACTAAGGTTGGTTCGGGCGGGGAAGGCGAGGGTGGGGGGAGGGAAGGCTCCTCCCACCGTGGCCGTTCCGGTGCCGCAGGTCGCGGCCCCCCCGGGGGGTAGTGAACCTGTGGCCCGGTGTTCGCGTCCTCCACGGCACCATCCCAAGGGGGGGTGTCGTGGAGCGAGGTGGTAGGGCGGAAGGCGAAGAGTGCGGCGAGGAAGGCCTCGCAGCCGCGACATACTACCTCGCCGCCCGCGGCCAAGGGAAAGGCCGCGAAGATGCGACCAGGGCGCCCCCCTAAAACGGCAGCAGTGACGCTGACCATTCCTCAGGGGGGCGATGCAGCTCGCCAGGGATAATATATCCCTAGAGGAGCTCGGCATCGCTTCCGTGAGGGCGAAGAGGGCCGTGACCGGAGGTCTCCTTCTGGAGATCGCTGGTCCACAGGGCGGCGAGAAGGCGGACCAACTCGCCCAGAGGCTCCAGGAGCAGCTGGGCGAGCGGGGTGTCCGAGTGTCCCGGCCCACGAAGCGCACAGAGTTGCGCATATGTGGGTTGGACGACTCGGTCACCGCGCAGGAGGTGTCCTGTGCCCTAGCGAGCATTCTGGAGCACGGTCGGGGTTTCGTCGCCGTGGACTGGGGGCGAGTCGCCGTAGTGGGGTGCTACATCTCGCCCCGCAGCGGTCACGCCGCGTTCGAGCTGTACTTGGCCGAGGTCGCGGCATGCGTCCAGCGCTGCGCGGCCCGGTCGGAGCTGGCCCTGGGGGACTTTAACGGCAATTCGGTGGCTTGGGGATCACCTAGGACCACCGTTCGCGGCGGGATCCTGGGCGACTGGGCGGCGAGGCTCGACCTTCGGTTACTGAACCGGGGGTCGGAGCACACGTGCGTGCGGCGATATGGAGGGTCTGTCGTGGATGTTGGATTCTCGACCCCCAACGCCGTGCGCATGGTGTCGGGTTGGCAGGTGGTCCCGGAGGCAGAGACACTCTCCGATCACCGGTATATCCGGATGGAGGTCTCTGCCGCCGGGGCTGCATCCCGGCACCACCGCCCGGATGGCACCCCACCGCGCCGCTGGGCGCTTCGGCGCCTGGACAAGGACTCCCTGATGGCAGCTGCCCTCGCTGCAACTTGGCCGCAGGTGGCGGCCGAGTTGCCGAGCATGGAGGAGGAGGCTGCCCGGCTCGGGGTACTAGTCGCAAACATTTGCGACGCGTCGATGCCCCGGGTCGGGCGGGCTTCTCCTCGCCGGGCGGTGTACTGGTGGTCGACCGCGATCGCGGAATTGCGGGTCGCGAGCGTCCGCGCCCGACGTCAGTACCCTCGCGCCCGCCGTCGTCTACGACCGGACGATGGCGTGGCGCGAGCGAGGGCAGATGACCTGTATGAGGCATACCGGATGGCGCGGGTTGCTGTGCAGGTCGCCATCAAACGGGCCAACACCCGGGCATGGAAGGATCTCCTCCAGACCCTCGATGACGATCCTTGGGGGCACCTGTACAAGGTGGTGCTGAAAAAGCTCCGCCCGTGGGCACCCCCCGTCACCGAGGATCTTGACAACCGGCTGCTGGAGGACATGGTCAATACTCTTTTCCCAACTCGGGTGAGGGGACCACGTCCTCCGGCGGAGGCGGCAGTCCCTACGGAGTGGGCGGCCGAACTGGTGGTCACCAGGGAGCTGGCCGCGGCCATCAGGCGGCTCGGGGCGCGTAACACGGCCCCTGGTCCGGATGGTGTGCCCGGCCGGGTTTGGGTCTTAACCCAGGGCGTCCTTGGGGCCGACCTCAGGCGGATGTTCGACCGATGCCTAAGGGACGGGCGATTCCCCCCCAGTTGGAAGGTGGCGAGGATGGTCCTCCTCCGGAAGGAGGGTCGGCCCGCGGAGTCTCCCTCCGCATACCGGCCCATCTGTCTCCTCGACGAGGTGGGCAAGCTCATCGAGCGGTTGATTGCTGCCCGCATCGTCGAACACCTGTCGCGGGGTGCCCCCGGCCTGGCCGACTGCCAGTACGGTTTCCGGGAGGGTCGATCGACCATCGACGCGATAGGTCGTGTCAGGGCCCTCTCGGAGACTGCCGTGTCCCGGGGAGGGGTGGCTTTGGCGATATCCTTGGATATTGCCAACGCCTTTAACACCCTGCCCTGGGAGGAGATAAGGAGGGGGCTCGAATACCATTGGGCCCCCCCCTGTCTCGGGGCGGTCATCGGGGATTATCTCCGCGGCAGGTGGATCGAGTATCCGGGCCGGGATGGACATATGCGGAGGGAGGTGTACTGCGGGGTTCCGCAGGGGTCAGTCCTCGAGACACTCCTGTGGAACATCGCGTACGACCCGGTGTTGCGGGCCGACCTCCCCGACGGCGTCAGCGCCGTGTGTTATGCAGATGACACACTGGTGCTGGCCGTCGGGGCGCACTGGGGGAGGGCCAAGCGTCTCGCGGAGGAGGGTGCGCAACGTGTCGTCGACCGGATCAGAGGGATGGGGATGACGGTGGCGGTCCATAAGACCGAGGTGATAGCGTTCCATTCACCTCGGCAGGATCCGCCACCCCCTATGATCCGGGTGGGAGAGGCTAATATCGAGGTGAAGCCCCAGATGAGGTATCTGGGGCTGATCCTCGATAGCCACTGGCGCTTCGAGGAACATCTCCGCTGCCTGGCCCCCCGGCTGGAAAGGATGGTCGGTACATTGGGCCGGATTCTGCCCAACCTGGGGGGCCCGGCAGGCCGAGTTCGCCGCCTCTATGTGGCAATGGTTCAGTCGGTGTACCTATACGGGGCCCCCGTCTGGGCGGACGACCTGGCGGCCTCCCGGCGCAGCATGACGATGGCGCTAAGGGTCGTCCGCGGGTACCGGACAGTGTCGCATGAGGCGGCGACGGTTCTTGCGGGGATGCCGCCCATGGATCTCCTTGCGCGGTCGCACGCGATGATGTATCGTCACCGCGTCGACCGTCTCGCGGGGGTGTGGGCGGCCCCGGTAGTGCAGGAACCTGCTTGGGGCGAGTTGAAGCGCCAGGCCCGGCAGTTCGTGGTGCACGCGTGGCAGGAGCGGTTGGCTCTGCCTACCGCGGGACACCGGACAGTCGGGGCTGTTCGGCCACTTTTGAGTGAGTGGCTGGACAGGGGCCATGAAAGCCTCACCTACCGGATGGCACAGGTGATTTCGGGGCATGGCAGCTTCGGGAGATACCTGTGCCGTATAAGGAAGGAGCCGACGGCGCGTTGCTGCCATTGTGACGCTGAGCAGGACACGGCGGAACATACCCTCGAGGTATGCACTGCGTGGGAGGGGGAGCGCCGTATCCTGGTCGGCGTCATCGGGCGGGATGTCTCGCTGCCGTGCATGGTCTCGCTGAGGCTCGCGCTCGTTTGGTGGCGAGAGAGCGTCGCCTGTGAGCCCCCTCCCGCCAGGCGGCGTAGGGTCGGACCGGATGGGGTGGCAGTGCCTCCTGTCCAGGTCCGGCGCTCGGAGCGGCACCCTCGGTGGCCTTTTTTTTTTTTTTTTTTTTTTGGGGAAAATCGTAGAAAGAATACCAACCACCTCATTGGGGAGAGGCGGGAGGGGTGTGGGAGTCCCCGCGCCCATTATACCGGGCGCGGGACCTACCCACTAAAAACCCCACGGTGACCCTTCCGCACGATTTGGGAGGATACCGGGAATCGCTCGAAGTATACTTCCGGTATCCTCCCCGTGCCCGCGCTTTGCGCCCTCCCGCGGGGGGACAAACGGTCCCCCCGGTAATCGCTCTGTCTCATAGCGGCAGGACGAGGTCACATCGTCCTGCCGCCATCCGTCCCGGGGCCGCGTCTAGTGGCGGCTGCGAGCCCCAACTCGCAACCGCCGCGACCCCTTTTCTACCCCTCGGAGGCCGGCTGCTCACGGCCGCACCAGGCCACCGAGGTTGCCGCTCCGTGCGCCGGACCCGGACAGGAGGCACTGCCACCCCATCCGGTCCGACCCTACGCCGCCTGGCGGGAGGGGGCTCCTATCAGGACCCCCCTCCCAGCCAGGGTCATGCGCCACGCCGAGGGGGCCGCCCGCGTCGCCTGACGCCCAGGCGACGCTCTCGCCACCAAACGAGCGCGAGCTTCAGCACGCCGCTGACGCTCGCGCTCTTCCCGCGGTCTCCTTCTGCAACATTACGATTTCGCAGAAGGAGGCCACGGCCCTCCACTTCTCCTCGCTGCCGAGCATGGCGCGCACCATGCCCGGCAGCGAGACATCCCGCCCGATGACGCCGATCAGGACACGGCGTTCACCCTCCCATGCAGCGCATACCTCGAGGGTATGTTCCGCCGTGTCCTGCTCAGCGTCACAATGGCAGCAACGCGCCGTCGGCTCCTTCCCTATCCGGCACAGGTATCTCCCGAAGCTGCCATGCCCCGAGAACACCTGTGCCATCCTGTAAGTGAGGCTTCCATGGCCTCTGTCCAGCCACTCACATAGGAGTGGCCGAAAAGCCCCGACTGTCCGGTGCCCCGAGGTAGGCAGAGCCAACCGCTCTTGCCACGCGTGCACCACGGACTGCCGGGCCTGGCGCTTCAACTCGCCCCAAGCAGGTTCCTGCACACCCGGGACCGCCCCCACCTCCGCGCCACGGTCGACGCGGTGACGATACATCATCGCGTGCGACCGCGCGAGGAGATCCATGGGCGGCATCCCCGCAAGAACCGTCGCCGCCTCATGTGACACGGTCCGGTACCCGCGGACGACCCTTAGAGCCATCCGCCTCTGCACACGACGGAGCATAGTCATGCCGCGTCGGGAGGCCGCCAAGTCGTCCGCCCAGACGGGGGCCCCGTATAGGACCACCGACTGAACCATTGCCACATAGAGGCGGCGAACTCGGCCCGCCGGGCCCCCAGGTTGGGCAGAATCCGGCCCAAAGCCCCGACCATCCTCTCCAGCCGGGGGACCAGGCAGCGGAAATGCTCCTCGAAGCGCCAGTGGCTATCGAGGATCAGCCCCAGATACCTCATCTGGGGCTTCACCTCGATATTAGCCTCACCCACGCGGATCAGAGGAGGTGGCGGATCCTGCCGAGGTGAATGGAACGCTAACACCTCGGTCTTATGGACCGCCACCGTCATCCCCATCCCTCTGATCCGGTCGACCCCTCCTCCGCGAGACGCTTGGCCCTCACCCAGTGCGCCCCGACGGCCAGCACCAGTGTGTCATCTGCATAACACACGGCGCTGACGCCGTCGGGGAGGTCGGCCCGCAACACTGCGTCGTACGCGATATTCCACGGGAGTGGCCAGAGGACCGACCCCTGCGGAACACCGCAGTACACCTCCTCCTCATATGACCATCCAGTCCCGGAGACTCGATCCACCTGCCGCGGAGATAATCCCCGATGACCGCCCCGAGACAAGGGGGGACCCGATGATATTCGAGCCCCCTCCTTATCTCCTCCCAGGGCAGGGTGTTAAAGGCGTTGGCAATATCCAAGGATATTGCCAAAGCCACCACTCCCCGGGAGACGGCCGACTCCGAGAGGGCCCTGACACGACCTATCGCGTCGATGGTCGATCGACCTCCCGAAAACCGTACTGGCAGTCGGCGCCAGGCCGGGGCACCCGCGCCAGGTGCTCGACGAGGCGGGCAGCAATCACTCGCTCGAAGAGCTTGCCCACCTCGTCGAGGAGACAGATGGGCCGGTATGCGGAGGGAGACTCCGCGGGCCGACCCTCCTTCCGGAGGAGGACCATCCTCGCCACCTTCCAACTGGGGGGGAATCGCCCGTCCCTCAGGCATCGGTCGAACAACCGCCTGAGGTCAGCACCAAGGACGCCATGGGGCAAGACCCAAACCCGGCCGGGCACACCATCCGGACCCGGGGCCGTGTTACGCGCCCCGAGCCGCCTGATGGCCGCGGCCAGCTCCCCCTGAGTGACCCCCAGTTCGGCCGCCCACTCCCTTGGGACTGCCGCCACCGCCGGAGGACGCGGTCCCCTCACCCGAATTGGGAAAAGAGTATTGACCACGTCCTCCAGCAGCCGGGGGTCAAGACCCTCGGTGACGGGGGGCGCCCACGGGCGGAGCTTCTTTAGCACCACCCTGTACGGGCGCCCCCAAGGGTCGTCATCGAGGGTCTGGAGGAGATCCTTCCATGCCCGGGTCTTGGCCCGTTTGATGGCGACCTGCAGAGCAACCCGCGCCATCCGGTATGCCTCATACAGGTCATCAGCCCTCGCTCGCGCCACGCCATCGTCCGGTCGTAGTCGACGGCGCGCGCAGGTGTACTGGCGTCGGGCGCGGACACTCGCGACCCGCAATTCCGCGATCGCGGCCGACCACCAGTACACCGCCCGGCGAGGAGAAGCTCGCCCGACCCGGGGCATCGACGCGTCGCAAATGTTTGCGACTACTACCCCGAGCCGGGCAGCCTCCTCCTCCATGCTCGGCAACTCGGCCGCCACCTGCGGCCATGTTGCAGCGAGGGCAGCTGCCATCAGGGCGTCCTTGTCCAGGCGCCGAAGCGCCCAGCGGCGCGGTGGGGTGCCATCCGGGCGGCGGTGCCGGGACGCAGCCCCGGCGGCAGAGACCTCCATCCGGATATACCGGTGATCGGAGAGTGTCTCTGCCTTCGGGGCCACCTGCCAACCCGACACCATGCGCACGGCGTTGGGGGTCGCGAATCCAACATCCACGATAGACCCCATATCGCCGCACGCACGTGTGCTCCGACCCCGGTTCAGTAACCGAAGGTCGAGCCCCGCCGCCCAGTCGCCCAGGATCCGCGGCGAACGGTGGTCCTAGGGGATCCCCAAGCCACCGACTTGGCGTTAAAGTCCCCCAGGACTAGCACCGGCCGGGCAGCGCAGCCCTGCACGCATGCCGCGACCTCGGCCAAGTACAGCTCGAACCTGGCGTGACCGCTGCGGGGCGAGATGTAGCACTCCACTACGGCGACTCCCCCCCAGTCCACGGCGACGAAACCCCGACCGCGCTCCAGAATGGAGAACGGCGGGGACCCGTCGCCACCTATACCGTCGCCACCAAACCGTCCGCGTCGCCCACCCAATGTGGGTGATCCGGCACGTGGTACGGCTCGGCGGCGACCGCCAGGCCAACCCCCCACACCGCGAGGACTTGGGACATCATGTCCTGTGCCGCGCGGCAGTGGTTGAGATTGGCCTGGAGTAGGGAGCGGGGCGCCGTTATTTAACGGCCGTCCCAGCCTCCTCCCGGCTGTCCGTCCCCGTGGCACCGTCCACCTGCATTGTGGACGCTGCCAGCGACCGCGGTGCCTGAACCGGGGCGGGCCCCTTCTTCTTCCCCTTCCGGGAGGGGGGAGAGCACTTTTTGCTCCCCACCCTGTGATCGTCTGGTCTCCCCATGTCCGCACATAGCGGGCAGTGGGGGCCGCCGAACACTGGCTCGCGCGGTGGTCATTCGCCCCACAGCGGTAACACTGACCGCTGCGGTCCACCGGCGAGGTGCACCACTGCCTCACGTGCCCCAGCTCGAGGCAGCGGTGACACTGGAGTGGCCGCGGCGCGAGTATCTCCACTCGCGCCGAAACCCACCCCACCAATACCCTCCCGGATTCCGCCACCTGTCGGGCGGCGGAGAGGGGACACAGGGCCCACACCGACCCCAGGCCGGATGGAGACCTGCGGATTTCTCCGACCCGCACGTCTCCCTCGGGGCAATCACCCGCCCTCGCTAGGGCACAGGACACCTAGTGCGCGGTGACCGAGTCGTCCAACCCACATATGCGCATCTCTGTGCGCTTCGTGGGCGGACGACTCGGGCACCCCGCTCGCCCAACTGCTCCTGGAGCCTCTGGGCGAGTCGGTCCGCCTTCTCGCCGCCCTCTGGACCAGGGGATCTCCAGCAGGAGACCCCGGGTCACGGCCCTCTTCGCCCTCACGGAAGCGATGCCGAGCTCCTCCAGGGATATATTATCCCTGGCGAGCTGCATCGCCCCCGCGAGTGTCAGGTCGCCCCTGAGGAACGGTCAGCGTCACTGCTGCCGTGTTAGGGGGCGCCCTGGTCGCACCTTCGCGGCCTTTCCCTTGGCCGCGGGCGGCGAGGTAGCAGGTCGCGGCTGCGAGGCCTTCCTCGCCGCCCTCTTTGCCTGCCGCCCTACCACCTCGCTCCACGACACCCCTCCTTGGGATGGTGCCGCGGAGGACGCGCGCACCGGGGCCGCGGGTAAACTACCCCCCTGGGGAGCCGCGGCCCGCGGCACCGTAGCGGCCACGGTGGGTGGAGCCTTCCCTCCCCCCACCTTCGCCTTCCCCGCCTGAACCGACCTTGGTCGGGGAGACACCGCCTTCCCGCCGACCACACCTCCGTAGAGGAGCTCCTCCCGGAAGGCTGCCAGCTTGCCGTCGATCATGTTCCCGATCCTCCTCAGAAGTTCGTCCTCTGAGGAGAATGGGGAACTATGCGCGGGCGGAGTGCGGGTGGAATGTCCCCGCAACACCGCCGCCGCACTCCGCTTTTTTTCCACGACCGTGGGTCGTGGTGGTGGAGGTGGAGTAGGAGGGAGGATAGGAGGGAGGGCTTCGCTGTTCCAGCGCGCCTCTGACCTCATCCTCCCCCGTCGCTCCTCCACCACCTGGAGCTGCAGCCGGGCATTTCGCCCACACAACACCTGTGTCGCTTCCCTCATCCTCTGGGCCGCTACCCTAAGGGGGTCTGCCCCGCAGGTCTTCTGCCCCTTCGAGGAGCAGGCCGCGGCCACCTTCTCCACCCGCCTCAGGGACGAGGAGATCCTCTCGGATATCTCCTCGGTTACCTCGTCCCTGAGGCAACTCACCATCACGACCGGGTTCATCGCCCGGTCCACTCCGTCGACGGCCTGCCCCGTCCGCTTCCTCTTGGAGCCTATGTGGCTCCTCGTGGAGGAGAAGGACGAGACTGACGCAGTCTCGTCGTCCTCCTCCACCTTCCACGAAGCCGGGCCAGGCGCTGAGTGAGGCGCGAGCGCCGTCACCCTAGCCCCAACACCGTCATCGTCCTTCCCCTCCAATATAACCCGTCCCATCACCGTTTTATTTTGAAAATCCATGTATGAATCCCACGAGTAGGTCGGAAATAAAGGTCCACCCGGGCAGAGCCGCCTTACCCGGGTAAGCCTAATACTCCGGGGGTTCGGCAGGTGCCCCGGAGCTGGTCGCTTGGGATTGGGCCTTCTCCCCGAACCATGCATCCCATTGCCGCGCACCATAGCTTAAGATTGGAGGGCGATTTTATAGGGTCGCCATACTCTTGGCCCAGGCGGTTAAGCCAAGGCCCCCGCTTCTCCTGCCGTCACGTATCATTCACAAAACCAAAAAAGGAATTGTGAATGGGTCGTCGTGACGACCAACAGGAGGCTTACGGTGTGATCAGCTTCAGGTACCTCGGGGTCGCTACGCCCCGTACTGCGACCGACGATTGCCGGACACAGCCCCTGAGGGGACCCTCGGTGGCCTGGTGCGGCCATGGGCTGCCGGCCTCCGAGCGGTAGAAACGGGGTCGCGGCGGTTGCGAGTTGGGGCTCGCAGCCGCCACTAGACGCGGCCCCGGGACGGATGGCGGCAGGACGAAGTGGCCTCGTCCTGCCGCTATGAGAGAGGGCGATTGCCGGGGGAGCCGTTTGCCCCCTCGCCGGTCGCCGCAAAGCGCGGGCACGGGGAGGATACCGGAAGTATGCTTCGAACGATTCCCGGTATCCTCCCAAATCGTGCGGAAGGGTCACCGTGGTGTTTTTAGTGGGTAGGTCCCGCGCCCGTTATAAAAGTAATGGGCGCGGGGAATCCCACACACCCCTCCCGCCTCTCCCCAAAGAGGTGGGAGGGAGTCTTTCGAAGATTTTCCCCACGACAAAAAAAAAAATAAAAAAAAAAAAAAGCCGCCAGACGCCGGCCAGACAGGCGAGGTTTTTGTCGCGTAGAATCGAATTAAGACCGGCTGTTCGCATTTAAAGACTAATAAACGGCGTCGTCGAACCCTTTCGACGACGCGAATATATATAACGTGTGACGATTACCTTTCCATCCTCCTATTCCCTCGTGATCCGGACCACCGTTAGACGAGGTTCTCAAATCAACGTTTGAGCCCTCCACAATCTAACAACTTTTAATTATATAATTATTTAAAAAGAATTCGTTAAATTATAATAACATTAAATCGTCATTTTAAAATTATTGTTAATAATCAATATTTTCTCATTAGATGTCTGAAATGTAAGAATAGATCTTTTAAATCTACTATAGTAATTAAACAATTACTTCTAATGAATTAATAAATTTTTTAATTCCACAAATAATACCAATAAATTGAATAAATTTATATATTTATACATTAATTATTGTTTTTATTATTATAATTATAATTTATTTTATGAAATATTATACAGATAATAAATTAGATTATAAATTGAGAATAAAATTTTTATTTTATAAATGATGACTAATTTATTTAGTATTTTTGATCCTTCAACAAATATTTATTTATCAATAAATTGATTTATAGTAATAATAGTATTAATATTTATTCCATTAATTTATTGATTAAAATTATTTATAGTTATAATTGAAACTATTAGACATATTATTTGTCCGTGAACATTATCAATTCGATTAACTGCAAATATATTAGCTGGTCATTTATTATTATCTTTAATAGGATCATCAATAAATAATTTATTTTTATTAATTTTACCTTTAATAATTATTATTCAAAATATATTATTTATTTTAGAAATTTCAGTATCAATAATTCAATCATATGTGTTTTCAATTTTAAGTTTATTATATTTTAATGACTCTAATTAAACTTAAAATGATAAATTATAATCATCCTTTTCATTTAGTTACTTTAAGTCCTTGACCATTAATAACTTCATTATCTTTAATAAATTTATTTATAAGAATTTTAAATTTATTTATATTTAATAATTTAATATTTTTATTATTTAATTGAATTAATTTATTAATAATTATATTTCAATGGTGACGTGATGTAATTCCTGAAAGAACTTATCAAGGATGTCATACATTAAGTGTGTTGAATATAATAAAATTTAATATAATTTTATTTATTATTTCAGAATTATTTTTTTTCATTTCTTTATTTTGAACTTATTTTCACAGTTGTATTTCTCCAAATATTGAAATTGGTAGTATTTGACCTTGTTTAAATAACGCGTTAATTCGTTATTAAGAAACGGCGGTTAAATTCTCGCGTGATCTTTTGAAAAAAGGGGACATTTCTTATACGGTGTTGTCCTCAGTGTTCGCGACATTCGAGAGCCTTCTCTGCGTCATAACCTGCTTCGGGAGCAATACCGTGTAGAAAAAATCCAAATTTACCTTCAATCAGAAATACGCGATCGGCCCAGTAACGGTTCCATGAGAACAGGTGTTACTACGCCGAAATAACAGAGAGGATTCAAAATTAATACGAGACAGACAATTTCCCCTCTCGCGATCGCGGATAAGAGGGTCTGTCTCGGCAATCACTTGCTATCTGGTTCTCGACGAGTTCGCATCGTCCAAGCCGACCTCGTCCAACACCGCGATCACGATATACGAGCAATTAAATCCGTTTAATTGTATAGTAGCACCACAGAACCGAAACGGAACGAAATTAAGACTGTGGTGAATTCGAAAGAATTAACCTAGTCGGATTTCGTACCTCACGGTTTCGTGAGTTTAGTGATCGTTGTGTGAACAGAACCGTTCTGGGAAAACGCAGCATTGAAACAATTTACAGTGAACAACCGGTGGCTGATCATAATCGTGTGTGCACTTCAATAGTGTTCGATTATCGCCACCGTTGCGTCAATTGTTGCAAAGCATAAGCGATTTCCCACATTAACAACCGGTGGCTGATAACAATCGTCGTAACATTTAAATAGTGTTCGATTGTCGCCACCGTTGCGTGGAAGGCACGTACCGCTGTAATCAGCTGTCGTGCAACGAGAACCGAGAAAAACTTCTCGGTTTTCCTTGAATTTTTGTGCGATTCAAACACTCGGATAGGGGCCTTTTGGCGTATACCCTGAGTGGGATTGTCGTTCCCGAGGGTCGAAATTTCAGTTTGAGTACCACCCCCATAGGGGCCTTATTTGGCGCATTCCCTGGGTGCTCTCGGCTGAATTCGATTAGCTCGAACGTCGGTCACTCATCACCAGTGTGTACGGACACTCGGTGTAGAGCGACGTTCTAAAGGGCGCCGTGGTGTAAGCACCTTGACCTTCAGACGCTTCTAGCGCAGTTAAGGGCTTGCATCACACCGGTCCCGTACGGACCAGGAAACGACGCTGAATCACGGAGTGGACAATTTTGGAGCCTTACAACCTCCAACTGTTGTCACCTCCAGCCAAAATTCAAGCCAGCAGCAGTGGGAAGATCGAGGCTCAAATCTTGTCTTCCCCATCTGCTGTTAAAAATTTTCCAGAACTGCAGTCGAACGTTTCTCGATCACACGAGAAACGTTTAAGTATACAGACCACTAACACAGTTGCGTATCGCTGTGAAGGAATCCCGCTCCTGTTTATCATAAACAGAGACAGGAGCGTGTGGATTGAAGCGAGGCAGACAACGCGACGAGCGTTGTCAAGTATTTACAGCCGAATTTCGGTCTCTTTTGTTGTAGACGACCGAGACGAGAGCCGTAGTGGCCAAAGACCACGGCCAGGTTTTTTACGAGCCCACTAACGAGCTCAGTTTTTCCTGGTGGTTTATTTTAAAAATATAAATTTCTTCATTTTTTGTTTTATTTAATTTTGTTTTTTTGATTAAATTTCAAACATTTTAAATAAACGGCCTAGTCGATTGACTAGGCGAAAGAAATTTATAAGTGTACCGATTCACTTTCCCACACATTCCAACTCCCTCGTAAATCGGACTCAACGTTAAAGGGTGAGAGCGACCATAACTCGCACCTATTTTAACAGACCTCCTAAACATATTTTAATATTTAATCCTTATGATATTCCTTTATTAAATTCAATTATTTTAATTTCTTCAGGGTTTGTAATTACATGAAGACATAATTTATTATTAAATAATAAATTATTTTATGGAAAAATTAGTTTATTAATTACAATTATTTTAGGAATTTATTTTTCAATAATACAATATTTAGAATATAATGAAGCAAAATTTTGTATTAATGATAGAATTTTTGGTTCAATTTTTATTTATTAACAGGATTTCATGGAATTCATGTAATTATTGGAATTATATTTTTAATAACATGTTTATTTCGAATATCAATTAACCATTTATCTAAAATTCATCATTATCATTTTGAATCTTCATCATGATATTGACATTTTGTAGATATTATTTGATTATGTGTTTATCTATTTATTTATTGATGAATATATTAAAATTAAATGATAATATAAATTAATTATATATATAGTATAAAAGTTATTACAATTAATTTCCAATTAAAAAATTTATTATTTATAATATATATAAGATTTATAATTATATGTGTATATTTTTTATTATTGTATTTATTTCTTTTATACTTACTTTAATAAACTTATATTTTAAAATAATATTGTTTAAATATCGCGTCAATTCGACGTGCAAGAATAGTAGAATATTATTCGTCACCCGGTATTGTTTTTCTGCGTATGTAACATACTCGAGAATGTTCGGCTCTCATGTCCGCTACGCGTAAAGAAGACCGGATACAAAAACGGTCACATACGAATTTCTTCGAAACATCACGCGATCGACCAAACTACGCAGAATTTCAAGCTAACGTTTCGAAACGCGTAAGATAGAAAAGGAAAGACAATCGAAAGATAGACAAAGACAAACTCAAATTCGGCTACAGCGCCGCCAGTCGGAAATCGCTCTCCGAATTTGACTCTCCTTGTTAAGCGAATCACTTTTGATTTGGAAACGGCCGAGAGCAGATGGCCATCCGATCCCGCTCCTCCGTATAGACCAAATAGAACGAATAGTGTAGAGCTTGTCGTTCTTTCGAGCCAGTTAAGAACGTGGTGAAGAAGGTGCAGTGCGAGAACGGATTGGGGTCCGATCCGGTAACGCCAATACTTCCGCTACACGTTTTAGCTGGAGTTAAAAAGAGTCGGAATCGCAAAGAAGTGCAGTACCTAAACGGATTGGGATACCATCCGGTACCAACGACACTTCCGTTTATAAAGAGGAATCTCGTGGGTTATATCCGAAAGTTTCTAGTTCAGCTGTGGGAAAAGCCCACCTAAGACTGAAAAAAGATACGTATCGTTGGACCGATCGGTCGTATCCGAAGTTTCGAGTTTGACCTTCGAACCTCCCTTGACTGTCGAACGGTTAAAACCCCACCTAGACGGGTCTTCGTGGTGTATTCCGTGGGTGGGCTTGCCGCCCTCCAGTCGGTGCTAGGAATTTTAATTACGTGTCCAGCATCAGGCGACCTGGTGAAGCGGTATTTCGAAAATACGCCAACGTGTGCGTGGAATACCGCTCAAGAGCAACAGTGGGAAACGTACGCTAATCGTAAGTCGTTGCGAACGCAGACAAGGTACAGTCCCACACCGTACACGGACGGATTACGAGGACGGTAAGAAACCGAGGATTCGACAACATTTGGAGCCTTACAACCTCCATCTGTTGCCCTTTCCTACGACTGTCGAGATCCCGCAGTATAGGAAGAATCGAGGTATAATCTCGTCTTCCTTAGAACTGTAATCAAACGTTTCCTGATTTAAAGGGAACATAAATAAATACAGTCCACCTGTTTCGCCGCGTAACGCAGCGGCAGAGAATCCCCGCTCCTGAGTGCGACAAGCACAGCTAGGAGCGCGAGAACTTCAGAACGAGACGGAAAACGTGACTAACGTTACCGTGTATTTACACCAAGTTCCGTCCTTTTTGTTACAAAGAAGAGTGAGGCCAGCCGAAGACTCGTCAAACGAGAGGCGGATTAACGCGCCAGAGGACGAGCCAATTTATTTCAATTTTTATTTTAATTGTTAAAAGCGGCAAACGGCCAAACATTTTATTTTTCTTTCTGTTAAATGTTTTTGTTCTGAATTATTTTAGTTTGATTATAACAATTTTTTTTTTTACGTTTCGTTTTTTTTTTTCTATTATTTATTTTCAAATAAACGGCGTCGTCGAAGATCGACGACGCTAAAATAAAATTAAAACAAACGACTTACTTTTCCTACGTCCTACTCCTTCGTAATCCGGACACCCGTTAGACGAGGTTCTCAAATAAATATTTGAGCCCTCCATATTCTAACAAATATCAATAAAAAATCGAGGAAAAATATTACTTATTGAATGTGGATTTGATCCATTAATTAATAAACGATTACATTTTTCTATTCATTTTTTTTAAATTTCATTAGTGTTTTTAATTATTGATGTTGAAATTGTTTTAATTTTACCTTTAATTTTTATTATAAAAAATATTATACCTTTAATTTCTTTAATTATATTAATTTATTTTTTAATTATATTACTTATTGGATTATTAATAGAATGATATTTAGGGTATTTAGAATGATTATATTAATTTATATAGATTAATTAAATATAATCAATTTTTTAATTCTGTTAGAATCTAAGGGTTCTAACCGTGGTCCGGATGAGGGAGTTGACAGGGAAAGAGAAGTTGCTCAGATTTGATTTTTGTTTCGTTTGTCGCTTCGCGACAAACCGTTTATTTTTACAAAAATATATGAAAAAAACCCAAAAAATCAAATAAACAAAAATAAATATATTTTTTTTTTGCCACGGCCAGGGGGGTGGAAGGTCTCACTGGTGTGCCCTGGCTGGGTCGGTCCTTGATTACTGAAACAAATGATCGACCAAATTACATACGTGCGTGCACGTAATGTAAATACAAGCTCGTCAGCTGTTCGACTCGCTCTGCTAGCGACTATCGGTGCGCTCGGAGGGGGAGATCAGCTGTCGTTTAGCGTAATTTAGTGGACTCCATTACGTTGCTCGCTGATAGTTTTTTAGATAAACTATCGACGAGACTTTTGCCCTGAAGATAGGAGACTTGACTCGATTCTGTCGGGGGCTCTGCGATGCCACGGACGGGTCACCAAATGGAGGTTGTAAGGCTAAAAGAGAGTGGGTCCCGTGAGCACGTTCACCGTGTGGGTTGACGTATAAACGTCACGCGAAGCGTGTTTTTCCTGCTACACTTTATATCTACTGTACAGCGACCGTTAATATCGGGGACTGTACAGTAAGCGAATTTACACCGAAAACCTCGGGCTGGTCCAACCGCACTATAAAGCCTACCCGGCGACCGCATTCACGGGGACCGTATGTGGTAGGTGGCGTGACGGAAGGGAGGCGCTTTGAACCCGCTTTGGACGGGTTTTCGGAGAGGGTTCGCAGTGGCGCTTTACACGGTAAACACTCCACGAGGCGGTACCGAACTATCGGTAGGACCTTTGGGAGGCTCCGAAGCCGTATAGCTTTAAAGGGATTCTGGGTGCTTGCACCCTGAGGCCCTTACGTCGCGGTCGCGGCAACGACTGCAACGTACAATCACTTCCTCGCGCTCGCGGTCGCGTCACGCGCGGCGTGCAGTATGACCACTTATGCGTTCGGTTGATTGTTTGTTCGAAATCTCTAATCGCAGCAACGATGAGAATTCTTTACATAAAGTCCAAAATTAGTTATTGCAGATAAGCGTTTCGCTTGTTCTGCGGAGCGCGTACTGAAGGAGCGAGATCTTCGGGATCTGCTCCCGTTGGCAGTCGGCTCGTGAATAATCGAAAAATTCGACGAGCATCGACAGACGAAGACTCGGTCGTGCCTTGTCGTCGCGACGTGGCGCTGTCGAGTCCGACCGTCGATCTCGTTTGAATAAATGGTATTATTCTCTCTCTCGACGCTGACGTCACTCAGCCGTTTAAGGGGCCATTCTACCTTGTGGGATTAAAAAAATCGATATTTTTTTTTTGCATTTTCCTTTAGTATGTAGTCTCGAAAATATGTCTACCAAATGTTAAATTGAAATTCGGAAAACTAACGAAGTTATAGCCTGTTGAAATGTACCGCGCGCAGGTATAATTCGAAGCCCACCGTTACGAACATCATACAATTTCCTGCCTTCCACAAAAAACGTTACTTGGACACCGCTAGGGGTACCTGGCTTACCTGCACTGTGAATTACAGTAATACACAAATATGTATGACGCGTTTATGACAACCCAGGTCAAATTTGGCCGAAATTAGTTGCATGCTTTCCTCAACCTGCAGTCTGTTCTCGACTTCCAAGCTAGTTATTTGTGAGTGTAAAAATGCCGCTGGAGAAAAAAAGTTCTCATTCTGCACAAAATCGACCTTCCAGAATGAGAAAGCGTAAGTTTGGCGGAAATAGATATACGTGTGAAAATATATCATTTGCGAGCACGTCCGCGGAGAAACTACAACGTACAAACGACAGTGAAATAACCGTTCATCCATCACATAACTATTGTATTTTAGAATTCACATCGGTATTTTTAATTCTTAGTACATTACTCAAGTGTAAAACGTGTGATAGTGATGTGAAATTCGCGCAGAAAGGACAACAGGGGCTCGGATTCAAGCTAGCAATAGAATGTAAATGCTCGCCAACATACATTCCGTCTTGTCCACAAGTGGACAATAAAGCTTTCGAAATAAATAGGCGAATAATATTTGTAATGCGTATTTTGGGCGTTGGTTTGCAAGGGTTAAACATATTTTGTGGACTACTGATTTATCCCAAGGATTTGCAAATAATACGTATTACGCGGCTGTAGAAAGTATATATACTTCATGTAAAACCGTATATGAGATGTGCACTCGAAATGCAGTAGAAGAAGAAAAGCGGCAAAATGTAGAATCTGGAAATACAAAATTATATTTCACTGTTTCTGGTGACGGGACATGGAGTAAAAGGATTTTCATCCCTTTTTTGGCGCGGTTTCTTTGATTGGGAAATATAGTAATAAAGTTTTGGATGTCATCGTAAAATCAAGTTACTGCAAATCTTGTGAATATTGGGGAAAAAAAAATCGCGACTCTCTGGAATACCAAAATTGGCATGAAACTCACAGGAATAATTATACTGTTAATCATACTGGAAGTGCGGGAAAAATGGAAGTGGACGGTGTTATTGAAATGTTTAATAGATCCGAAACTCTGCATGGCGTTAAATATGCCTGTTACATCGGGGATGGAGACTCAAAAACATTCGAGGAACTTGTAGCTGCAACACCGTATGGACCAGATTTCTAATATCGAAAAAAGAATGCGTGGGTCATGTACAGAAAAGGATGGGGACCAGATTAAGAAATGCGAATAAATTTAATAAAGGGATTGGTGGCAAGGGCAGCGGCAAACTAACGGATTGTTTGATTAAAGACTTGACAATATATTACGGACAGGCCATTAGAAGATATCCAAATTCTGTATCTGAAATGAAAAATGCAATATGGTCGACATTTTATCATAAAATTTCTACTAATTTAAAACCTCAGCACACCCTCTGTCCACCCGGTCCAAATTCATGGTGTAAATGGCGAGTTGCGGAAGCTAATGGGACATTGGAACAGTTTCAGCATGAAGCTCCTCTTGCTGAAGGCGTTCAGAAAGTGATATACCCTATATATGAGGATCTTTCTTCGGAAGAACTGCTTCATCGGTGTTTGGGCGGATGCACGCAAAACAATAATGAAAGCTACAACTCTACGCTTTGGCAGTTTGTTCCAAAGCATATATACACGGGTGCTAAAGTGATTCAAATAGCAGCTTTTCTTGCCGTATGTACCTTCAATGATGGGTATTCTCCATTATTGAAAATATTGGAACTGTTGGGAGTGAAAATTGGACCGCAGGCAAAGATGTTCGCCGACGCTTCGGCCAATCGCCGTATAAATGCAGCAGAGCGCCGTTCCCTTGCTGCCACAAGGGAGGGTAGATTGGAGGAAAAACGACAGAAATAATGAATTATTTGAAGAAGCAGAAGGACTATTATATGGACCCGGCATAGCAGATTGACCGTAAGATGCCACACTATCCACGTATACATATAAAAACTGGACGTAAAACTTTAAAGCTGTTTTTCTCGAAAGTACATTTTCGGCACTGCGTGCGTGATAACTAAAAACTATTCAAGATATCAACATCAAATTTATACAGTATCTTCAGAACTGGTCTCCTATAGCATGAACTAGGATAATTGCGATATATGCAATACTTTTTCTTTTATTAACAAAAGCAACCAAATATATGAAAATATTCAGTATTTTTTCGTAAAATAGCTGCCATTTTGCCATTTTTTATTTTTTTGAAAAGATCCTAGTTCATACTATAACCACACTCATCTATATTAAGAATATCGTTGGTTTTAGGATTTCGAATAACTTGTTCGCAAGATATCACGTACGCAGTCGGGTGCCGTTCGTAAAAACTGTTGTTTGATGATCAAAAAAAACAGCGTAATCAATAGATATTATGCGTTGCAAAAATTCGTAAATATAGCTAAATATATAATAAATGTATCTACAAAATCCGGAATTAATCGCTCTTTAATAATCCGCAAAAAAATCACAAACAAACACGTATTTTTCATGCCTACAAGGTAGAATGGCCCCTTAAATGGCGTTTGAAGCGAATCTTCGCTTGAGGTCGGCATACGAAAACACGTAAACGGCCGCGGTTTTAAACTGTCGGTACGCCGAACGAACTCGGCGACAGCTTAACCTTCCGAAGTGTCACGTACACAAACAGATACGGGAATCGCGGTCGAGATTTATTCTTTTCCGGACGCAAGCGATTTTAAATATATTTAACAAATTTAAACAAATTCGAAATTAAAGGTATAAATTTTACTTTACATAAATAATACATTTAAATTATAATTTACTATATATATATATTAATTGAAACCAAAATAGATGTAAATTATTGTTAATAATTTAATTGAAATTATTTCCAATTAAAATAATTAAATTTGTTAAAAAGTTGATACTTTTAACTAATGAGTCCGGATAGAGGTATGGGAGTTTATCGGGGAAGTGAATCGGACAGCAAATTGATTTTCTTTTCGTCGGTCTTTAGGACCGACCTTTTATTACAAAAATATAATATAGTAAAAATAGAAAATCAAAAGAAATAAACAGATTAATGAAAAGAATATTTGGCCTCGTTTCTGGCCGTTCCGCGAGGCTTGGTCGTTCCTCTCGCCGGCTTGAGGTAGGCCAGGATTCGTGTAATCAGAAAAACACGGCTATGTGTTAGCCACACGTAAACACGTAATACGTATACGCCGCGTCTGTGTTCTCGCGCTCCCGGCGTCGATATTCGAACAAACGGGAGCAGAGAAATTTCGCTTGTTCGTATTATACGAACTCGAAAGTGGACTGTAAATTTTCCGGCGTAAAAAGAAATCAAACTTCTTTTCTTTACCGATTTTTGTCGATTGCGTAGTGGACAGGGGCGCAAGTGGAGGTTGTAAGGCTCCAAATGCACTGATCCCGTGAGTATGCCCACTGAGTCTGTGCGTCTAGTCGCACTGCAGTGCAACGGCACGACCGTCAATCTGCAGCTTCTCTTTATACGTTCCAACAGATGACCTATTGGCCGAGAGTTGCACTGCGAAGCCCGACAGCACGTTGTTCACTGCACGAATGCACTACTCGATGTGATTCGCAGCAGTATTTGAACTACGTGGGGGCCTGACCCACGACTCCGTTACCTCTCCGCACAGGTGCTCCTCTAAACGTTACACCGGCGGGATCTGTAGAAGTAAGGAGGCGAAGACCGAAAGTCAGACGTCCTATGTGGAGGTCGACCTGACTACAGTGAGCCCACCTGGAGGTACACCACGTAGGTGCCTCCCTTGGGTGTCTCCTCTGCCGAATGGCAGTCACAAAGAAGTGTAGACGGATACCGTCTACACTTCTTTGTGTTTCTAGCGTTTATACGTTAGAAACGACCGTTCAATTCTGCACCGGGATGGTCGAGCACCTTGAAGGTGTATTCTCGAGCCCCCAGAATTGCAGAATTTGCAGCTAACTCAGGTTATGAGTGCACTTGTGCGAACCGGAATACGGTTCACGTAATAAGTAAAAAATGGGAATAAATTCCACACTTTGTCGAGTCTCATGAATTCGCAGCTGTGCGTGGGCAATCGATTAACGCACGACAAACTGAACGACTGCTCGATACACTCTTTTTCAAGGTAGTCTATATTCGTAATTCGAAAGAGTATTTTCTTTCGAATTGTATTCGAGTTCTGGACGGACACGATCGGGAGCCGATGTGTTCAGGGCAGAAGTCGGTTTTAGACTGTGACGATTGACAGCCGAAGACGTCGCCGTGGTACGCTAATTAGTCGTCCCGTGACGCTGTCTAAATTTCGGCCGTCTATCTTTGTCAGATTATCAACGCGCTACTCTCTCACGGTACTGACGTCAACAACACCGTTAGCACACTCGAATCGAAGGTAATGAGCCGTTACCGATGCCAGAAAAACCAATAATACACGCGTTTTTCTATCACTGCTCGCTGTACAAATTCAATTAGAGATAATCTCTTTGTTATTGTACGCTAACAGGATTAACGGTAATTGCGACCGAGGATAATCGCTCGGCATTATGCAATCTTTAAACAATAATTCTAATTATCCTTTTTCTATAAAAATTTCATATTTATAGATTAAATTAAATAAATTTTTATAACTATATTTAAATATAAATAAAGAAAAAAATATTGATATAATAAAACTTAAAAATTTTTTATATTTATATATATTATTATTAAATGTCATTAATCCAATTTCAAAACCATAAAAATAAAATTTTAAAATTATTAATTTATCTGATATATATATATTAAATAGATAAGGTTTATAGCTTAAATTAAATACATTATATCTAAAAATAAAATTAAAAATTAATAATATGTTACGAGCCAGGGCCGTGCAGCGCGCGTGGCCTACGAGTGCGAAGGAGAGTACGGAATATGGTATCAATTCCTTAATTAGGTGTACGGACGAACCTGATGCGAAATCGGGGAGCTGCTAGGAGGTTGGAACAAACGCAGACGAACTCGATGCGTAATCGAGGAGCTGCTGGGAGGTTGGATAAGTCACAGACGTACCTGATGCAAAATCAGGGAGCTGTAGGATACGGACGAACCTGATGCGAAATCAGGGAGCCGCTAGGATGGTAATAAATTACGTGGACGAACTCGATGCGTAATCGAGGAGCCACTAGGTTGTTAGAATTTGTATTTGGATTCGGGATATGTTAATTGACCTCGTAACTTTCAATTATTAAATATGTCGGAATCCATTAAACAGTTGTTGTTGTTCTAATTGAATGTTACTTCAGTTTGTGGTAATAAAATTTTATTGCCCCTTATCGATTGTTTAAATAACGCGTTAATTCGTTATTAAGAAACGGCGGTTAAATTCTCGCGTGATTTATAGAAAAAAGGGGACATTTCTAATACGGTGTTGTCATCAGTGTATGCGACATTCCAGAGCCTTCTCTGCGTCGTAACCTGCTTCGGGAGCAATACCGTGTAGACAAATTTACCTTTAATCATAGTCACGCGATCGGCCCAGTAACGGTTCCATGAGAACAGGTGTTACTACGCCGAAGTAACAGAGAGGATACAAGATTAATACGAGACAGACAATTTCCCCTCTCGCGAAATCGCACAAGAGGGTCTGTCTCTAATCACTCGCTTTCTGGTTCTCGACGAGTTCGGACCTCTAGAGCCGACTTTGTCTAATACCGTGATCGCTATATACGATCTGTTAGATTCGTCTAATTGTATCGTTGCACCACGGAACCGACGCGGAACGATAGCAAGACTGCTGCGAATTCGAAAGAATTTAGCCAAGTCGAATTTCGTACCTCACGGTTTCGTGCGTTTAGCTCGATCTCTGCGGTGAACGAACCACTTGGACACGGAAAATTGTCTCTAACCTGAGTAATTTTACAAAGGCAATCGGTGGCTGAAAACAATCTAATTAACACTTGAATAGTGTTTGATTGTCGCCACCGTTGCGTAGAATTTTCTCAAACCTAGAGCAATTGTCCAAGAAACAATCGGTGGCTGAATATAATCAATTAACACTCGAATAGTGTTTGATTATCGCCACCGTTGTGCACAACCAATCGGTGGCTGAATAATCTAATTAACACTCGAATAGTGTTTGATTATCGCCACCGTTGCGTAGGACACACGTATCGCTGTAATCAGCGGTCGTGTACTAAAACCACAGTTGCACGGTGATAAAAACCCACCTATAGGGCGCCTTTGTAGCGAAATACCCTGGGTGGGATCGCCGTTCCAGGGTCGAATCTGAGCTGAGGATAACACCCCCATAGGGGCCTTCGTGGCATATACCCTGGGTGAACTCCCAGCTGGTTTCGACCTGCACGAACGTGGTTTCCGAAACGCAAGTGAAAAAGAAAAACGTACAGTTTTAATAATCGGTCGTGCATGAGGTAGAGAGAGAGTTTCTCGAGCCTCCATTGATTGTTGCACGGTGCTGACACCCACCTATAGGGGCCTTCGAGGCATATACCCTGAGTGGGATTGTCGTTTCCGGGTCGAAATCTCAGTTTGAGTACCACCCCCACAGGGGCCTTATTTGGCGCTTTCCCTGGGTGCTCTCGGCTGAATTCGATTAGCTCGAACGTCGGTCACTCATCACCAGTGTGTACGGACACTCGGTGTAGAGCGACGTTCAAAAGGGCGCCGTGGTGTAAGCACCTTAACGTTCAGACGCTTCTAGCGCAGTTAAGGGCTTGCATCACACCGGTCCCGTACGGACCAGGAGACGGTGAAGTGCCGCGGAGCGGACAATATTCGGAGCCTTAAAACCTCCGCCCGTTGTCCACTCCTGCAATAATGAAAAATTTGCAGTCAAGGAAAAATCGAGATTAGAATCTCGCCTTCCCATACTGCCATCGAACGTTTCTCGATTACACGAGAAACGTTCAATAATACAGTCCACTAATACAGCTGCTTAACGCTGTGTAAGAATCCCGCTTCTGTTTACCATAAACAGAGTAAGGAGCGCGTGGATTGAAGCGAGTCAGACAACGCGACGAGCGTTGTCAAGCATTTACAGCCGAATTTCGGTCTCTTTTTGTTGCAGACGACCGAGACGCGAGCCATAGTGGCCAGAGACCACGTCCAGGTTTTTTACGAGCCCGCTAACGGGCTCGGTTTTTCCTGGCAATTTTTAAAATTATAAATTTCTTCCTTTTTTGTTTTATTTAATCTTGTTTTTTTTATTAAATATTAAACATTTTAAATAAACGGCCTAGTCAATTGAGTAGGCGAAAGAAATTTACAGTGTACCGATTCACTTTCCCACACATTCCCACTCCCTCGTAATTCGGACTCAACGTTAAAGGGTGAGAGCGACCATAACTCGCACCTATTTTAACATCGATTCTAAAATTTTATCGATGCAAAGAATGTCATCGGAAACGCAAACGTACGTCAGGTTGGCGTTGACGTTTGAATGTAGCCTTTGAAGGTAGCCGAGTTGGTTGTCTGGTTACCGAAACTTTTAGAAAAAGAAGAGAATTGAAAAAGGGTGATCAGACGGAAAGGTTGCGCGAGAAAATCTAAATAGAAATCCTTGCAAAGGACTCATTAGTTTACGTTGAGCATTCTTTCGTTTCGTTTAAGTGTTTGAGTTAATTATTAGTTAAAGTTTATTCAGTTCGAAGTTTAGAAAAATGCATATGATAACAAGACAAAGGCTTGGTCGCCCGAGAGGACCAAATGCTAACCGCCCTAGGGAAGTGGTTCATGATTCCGCTTCTCCGACATCAGAAGTGGGATATCCTCGGGCACAAAGCGAGTCAGATGCAAATTGCGAACATCAGCCGCATGAAAATGTGCCCATTCAAGACAGCGCGTATACGATGCCGCAGTCGGGTGAGGTTTTGCTTCGAACACTTCTGGAAGCCCACAACCAGAATTTAAGAAGTCTAATTGATGGAATTAAATCCTCTTCAAGTAAGGGACATGTTTGTTTGCCTATTTTCGACCCTGACAAGCCTGATGCCGATCCGCGAGCATGGTGTGCTACCGTGGAGCTGTGCTTAACCGATCAGGACTTGCAAAGGCGGAGCCCTGGTCATGGTAATTAGTCGTGCTTTGAAGGGGAGTGCATCATGGTTGTCCCAAGTTTTGTTTGCTGGAATGACATGGCCACAATTTAAACAACAGTTTTGGTTCATTACGACTGTGTTGAAACTCCCGCAGCTACACTCATCAACCTGCTCAACGACCGATCTAAGGAAGGAGAGTGTCTAGCTGCATATGCAGCGCGGCTTATGACCATGCTCACCTTGCGATGGCAGAGTTTCTCTACAGAGCAGATTGCTGTAGCAATGGTTCTGGCGCACACGGCTCAATTTGATAGACGACTCCAGAGATTAGCCTTTACCACAGAAATCAATTCAAGGGACAAGCTACACCGTGAGCTACAGGCATTTTCATTTCTGAAGAGGAAGGCGGCAGTAGCTTTGCCGTCATTTACCAAGGATGCTCCAGCGGACAATAAGCGTTTCAAATCGTTTCCATCTTCAAAAAACACTTGTTACTTTTGCGGAAAGCCGGGTCATCGGATTAAGGATTGTCACTTCAAGAGGGATGCGAAGAGGACCTCAAACGTCATTTCTTCAATAGTGACTTTGGGAGAATTGCGCTCTTCTCCGAGCTTAATATGTTTCCGCTGCGGTGCAACTGGTCACTATGCTTCCAAGTGTCACCAAGTAGCTGGCAAGGGTAGCGGCGGTGCTAGCAGCAGCAGAGATTTTAACAATGCAGCTACGTCAAATACGGTTCAGCGACGGGTTGATGTTTGTCAGATAGGTAACCCTAGTGGAAAACTGGTCTGCAATGGTGAGTCGTTTCTTTTCCATTATGACTCTGGTGCCGAATGCTCTCTCATTAAAGAAAATTGTTAGAATGTGGAGGGCTCAAACACTGATTTGAGAACCTCGTCTAACGGGGGTCCGGATCACGAGGGAATAGGAGGATGGAAAAGTAATTGTCACACGTTATATATAATTTCACGTCGTCGAAAGAGTTCGACGACGTCGTTTATTGTGGACCTTTAAATGCGAACAGCCTGTCTTAATTAGATTATACGCGACAAAAACCTCGCCTGTCTGACTGGCGTCTGGCGTGTGCTCGCGTCACGCTGTTCTGAAACAAAAGAGACGGAACGAGATGTAAATATACGGTAACGTTTGTCACTCTCTCCGTCTCGTGTTAATGTTCACGCGCTCCTGATTGTGCTTGTCGCACTCAGGAGCGGGGAAACTCAGCCGCCGCGTTACGCAGCTAAGCTAGTGGACTGTATATGTTTGTGTGCGTTCCCTTTAAACCGGGAAACAGCTGATTGCAGTTTTGGGAAAGACGAGATTCAACCTCGTTTCTTTCCCGACTGCAGGTTTCGACTATCGTAGGAGAGGGTAACGGGTGGAGGTTGTAAGGCTGCAACCGTACCCGCTCCTCGGCCCTTTTTTACCACCTTATGGCGTGCGTACGGGCACGGTGTGATGCAGGTGTGCCAACGGCGCCCTTGGGTCGACTTACGATTGGGCCTGACACCACGTAGCTTGATGAATTAACGTCCTACGCACAGTGACCGTACTAGACTGGCGATCTTTGGAGGTATTCTGCGATTCGTCGTAAGCTGGGAGTGAAAGTTGTCCCACACTTCGACTAGAAGGTGGTAAATCCACCCAGGGTATTTTATACACCCCTTGATTGTGGGTTCCGAACCGTTTGATTTACAAGAGAGGTACGAGAGTCAACCTCGATACCTTAAACACGACCTCTGATTGCAGCGATACGTGTTTTCTTTTACTTTTTATTTTTCAGACCAAGGTGGGTCGTAGCCACTGCTGAATACTTCGGACACGACCTCTGATTACAGCGATCCGTGTCTGTATTCAGGCTGAGGTGGATCGTACCCACTGCTGAATTCGAAATCTCGGATTATAACCTGCGAGATCTTTACAGTCTTTGGATCAGGTCGTGTTCCGACCTAATCTGTGTAATTGGTAAACGGCTTACGGAAGTTCACGGGATGGGATTGTTTTACAACCCGTTCCGTATTGAACGTCCTGCGGAGGTTCACGGGATGGGGTTGTTTTTCAACCCGTTCCGTATTGAACGTCCTGTGCAAGTTCACGGTATAGGATTGTTTTCCAATCCGTTCCGTATTGAACTTGTTGTTCACGGTATAGGATTGTTTTCCAATCCGTTCCGTATTGAACTTGTTGTTCACGTTTACGGCTCTTTTAAGTAGTAAACGGGTTGTGGAAGTTCACGGTATAGGATTGTTTTACAATCCGTTCCGTATTTGAACTTCCTGTCCACGTATACGACTTTTTAAATAGTAAACGGGTTGTGGAAGTTCACGGTATAGGATTGTTTTACAATCCGTTCCGTATTTGAACTTCCTGTCCACGTTTACGACTCTTTGATTTTAAATTGTAAACGGGTTTTGCGGAAGTATTGACGGTACCGGATGGATTCCCAATCCGTTCTCGTACTGGACTTCCAACCCACGTTTACAATTTCGTCGAAAGTTCGAGTGACTCGAAACTATTCGAACGTCTTGGAAATTCCGGGGGAGCGGGATCGTATGCCCATCTGCTCACTGCCGGTTCCAAGTTAAGAGTGACGATCCAGCACGGTTAGTCAAATTCGGAGAATCTCCGACTAGCGGCGCTGTAGACGAATTTGAATTCGTCTTTGTCCAACTTATTATTGTCGTACCTTCTCTTTATACACGCGCCGAAACGTTAGCTCGAAATCATGCGTAGTTTCGTCGATCGCGTGATGTTTCGAAGAAATCCGTATGTGACAGTTTTTACAACCTGTCTTGTTTTCGCATAGCGGACACGAGAGTCGAACAGTCTCGAGTCGGTTACATACGCAGAAAACAATACCGGGTGACGAATAATATTCTACTATTCTTATATGCTTCGAATTAACGCGATATTTAAACAAAAATGTTGCTTCAAAATTTTCTGTTAAGCGATTTTATGAAAATGTGATGTTACGGGTATAGGGCAGACGTCGATTTTTAGTACTGTTCAAATTCTGTCGAAGGTCCAAATTGATTACTTACATTTAGAAAAACTTTTCCATCTAGTCCCCGATAATTTCTTAAAAAATGACATTTTGGTTGGCCGCGAATTTTTAAATCAAGGTTTTAGTGTAAGCATGACCTCTAATAAAATAGTTCTTACACGACATAAGGAAATGAAAGAAATCAACGTATGCGAGGTAAAAGATTCAGACAATAATGAAACCAAATTTAATTACATTGACACCGACATTCGCGATGGGTACTGGTCTCGGTTAAATGAAATATTAGAATAGTATTCCGATTCTTTTCCCAAGGAATAGCTAAATCTCGTGTTAGCTCGGGACAGTTAGAGATCCGACTTATTGATCCTTGCAGAATTGTTCAGCGCCGAACATATACGTTGAGTCCTGAGGAGAAGGAAGTAGTTCGAGAAAAATGGTTCTGATCGAATGTGTGTGGATTCACTGTGTGAACTCAATAGTAATACTATTGCTGACCGGTAACCTCTTCCATTAATCTCAGATCAGATAGCTAGATTAGGAGGTGCTCGGTGGTACTCCAGTCTTGATATGTTGAGCGGTTATCACCAGATCCCTGTAGAAGCCAATTATATTGAGAAAACGGCCTTCGTTACTCCTGAAGGTCAATGGGAATATTTGACCATGCCATTTGGGTTAATGAATGCTAGTTCGGTCTACCAGCGAGCTATTGTAAAAGCCCTCGGAGATATGGCATTTAGCTTCGTTTTATGATATATCGATGACGTCTTGGTGTTGTCCACTACTTTAGAAGAAGGTCTAGGGCGTATCCGTATGGTATTGGGTGTGTTGACAAAGGCTGGTTTTTCTTTAAATCTCGCTAAATGTTCTTTCCTTAAGAAACGTATCGAATTTTTAGGTTATGTGGTTGAGAATACGGAAATGTATCCAAATCCTCGCAAAAGAGAGGCCCTAACAAAATTACCTCCACCTAAGACTGTCTCTCAACTTAGGCAGTTTATTGGGCTGGCTTCATCACTAGCTGCAAAAATAATACTCTCGTTTGACAACCAATATTTGAGGAAATACGACAAAAATAATTGCGCGTTTAACAAGCGAACCGGTGTTAGAAATTTTTAACCCAGACCTTCCGATAGAATTGCATACTGATGCAAGCTCGGATGGGTTTGGTGCGATGCTGATTCAAAAGTGGATGGTAAACAACGCGTGGTCGAGTACTTTAGTCGTCGTACTTCCTCAGCCGAATCGAAATATCATTCGTATGAATTGAAACCTTGGCTGTGGTCTATGCAGTGAAGCATTTTCGACATTATCTTTATGGTCGAAAGTTTGTGGTTATCACTGATTGTACCTCGGTCAAGGCCTCCAAGAATACAAGAGATTTGTCTCCACGTGTGCACCGTTGGTGGGCTTACTTGCAGTCCTTTAATTTTGATATCACTTATCGTGAGGGTAGTCGCATGAATCATGTAGATTTTCTGTCAAGAAGCCCTCTTCCCATTGAGTCCCAAAATTTTAATTATCGCGTCGAACAAAGACGTGTTGATCTGGCTAAATTATCAAAGGAATGGTTACAGGTAGAGTAGGAAAAGGACGAAGAAATATCTATGATTGTGTCTGATATACGAAATGAAATGTTACCGGAAGAAATTCGAAAAACCTATGAGTTTCGTTCTAATGTCCTTTGCCGTAAAATTCAACGGAATGGTCGTACTCGTTGTCTTCCTATTGTTCCACGGGCGTTTAAATGGTCGGTTATCAGTAGTATAGCTATGGGGATTCTAACCCATGGGGCAATGAGGGGAGCGTGCGGCGAGGGGAGGGTAGGCCGCGCGGGGGAGTGCGGCACGGAGAACTTTAGGCGCGGGGCCTGTGGGGAGTGGAAGAGTGGTTGCGCGGACACGAGCCGCGGTGTGGGGGATGTCAGGGGATTAGTCCAGGCCGAGCCGCCGCGGAGACCTCTCCAGACTTGGCCCGCCGTCGGAAATTTTTTAAGAGGGAGGGAATGATCCCCGAAAACTTTTCATACCGAACCGAGGGACGGGATGACCCCCGAAAATTTTTTTCAACACCCACAGGCATTTTTTTTATTGTCTTTTCGGCGTTCTCGGTACGTTTGTTGAGATCTAAAAAAAAAAGAATTACATAATGTTCTCCTAAGAAAATATTTACAGCTAGCGAAAAAAAAAAAAAAAAACAAAACATCATTCGGCTCGTAAATCTATTCTTTCTATTTATTATTCTAGTACTCGTATAAATTCAGATTTTTATAGTTCACTGTGGTTAGGTTTGGTCAAACTCTTGCAAAACGCGTTATAGAAAATGGTTAATATCATTACGAAACACAAGAAATAAAAAGTTTCATACTGTATACTAAATGCGAAAATTTACTCGAAAAATTGCAGTTCCTCTTTCATCCAGAGTCGAGTCGAGTCTCGCGCAACGATGCGTTTTCGCGCTTTGTCAGCGAGTACGTTATCTGCTACGTGCCTTTCGACGAAGTCGTTGCTACGCGAATATGCAATATCGTGTTCGCGACACGCTGCGTCCAACGGATTAAAATATAAATTAAATCGACGGTCCAGCCTTAGATTTATGCGAGGAGAGAATGTGGAAGACGGGTAAATAAAATTCGGAGAAATAATATATGTTTTAAAATGATACTATATTGTTACATTTTTTATGCGAGCATCAACTACAATATCATTGATGGCACATCCTAACAGTTCACAATCTACAAGATAATCCTTGCAGTAATATTCACTGTCGCGTATGATTTTAGCAGTACTACGCGTATCTAATGTTTCGGTAATATATTGTTACGTTTTTTCTTACGAGCTTCAATTACAATATCATTGATGGCGCATGCTAACAGTTCGCAATCTACAAGATAATCCCTGCAGTAATATTCGCTGTCACGTATGATTTTAGCAGCACTACGCGTATCTAATGTTTCGATGACAGCATTGCTCTGTTGCAATACGTTAACAAAAGTTATAAATTTTTTCCTCACATCTTCTACAGTTTGATAGAGCCGCGGATACACATAGCTTACACATGGCTCAAGATTAAATAAAAATGCTACTGTATTCGGTTTGAAATACAGCGACTTATTATCAATTGTCATCTTTACAATCGACGAATCAAACATCCGACAAAATTCCACCGTTAATTCATTAATCTGCATCAATGATGATCCAGGCAATTGTGCACGTTCTTCGATGGTTGTACAGCAGTCGAATAGTGAGTTCCATGTATGCCATGGTATTCTAAGATTATTCCCACGATTATCACCGAGAAGAATTTCTACATCGGCTGTAGGTCCTACGCTGATTCCAATTTCCAAATATTTGCAGCCCGTGGATGTTAATGCGTATCTTCTGACCATGACACGCGATGGTTGGCGTGGCCTAAAAAGCATAATCATGAAAATTACCTTTTTTTCATGAAAAAACATAAAGCTCTTGATACAACTTTCGCGAAAATTTTCAAAAATATCTGCCAATAACAAGACATCAGTTTTCAAATACAAATCGCTGTATTCGCCCAAGGTTCTAATCTCGAAACGCTGCCAGACTGTCTCGGCGTGTGCGTAATCGGTCTCTGATACAGTCTCGCCCGTTAACGAACTGTAGAGTGACTCGCCCGGTGGTAAGCATGGATCCTGCCGCTTGTTCGCGCAATCAAGGTATTCATATGGAAAGACACCCTTTCGCGTCAATAAATTGAAATCTTCAGTGGATAATGTTCCAAATTGGGATCGCAAAATTTTTAATTGATCTGTGTTAAGAAAAGATGCTAATTTGTCGAGACTGGTATTTAGAAATTTGTATGAAGCGGTATAGGCGCGTCCCGATAGTAGTATAGCTATGGGGATTCTAACCCATGGGGCAATGAGGGGAGCGTGCGGCGAGGGGAAGGTAGGGCGCGCGGGGGAGTGCGGCACGGAGAACTTTAGGCGCGGGGCCTGTGGGGAGTGGAAGAGTGGTTGCGCGGATACGAGCCGCGGAGTGGGCGATGTCAGGGGATTAGTCCAGGCCGAGCCGCCGCGGAGACCTCTCCAGACTTGGCCCGCCGTCGGAAATTTTTTGAGAGGGGGGGAATGATCCCCGAAAACTTTTCATACCGAACCGAGGGAGGGGATGACCTCCGAAAATTTTTTTCTACACCCACAGGCATTTTTTTATTGTCTTTTCGGCGTTCTCGGTACGTTTGTTGAGATCTAAAAAAAAGAATTACATAATGTTCTCCTAAGAAAATATTTACAGCTAGCGACAAAAAAACAACACATCATTCGGCTCGTAAATCTATTCTTTCTATTTATTATTCTAGTACTCGTATAAATTCAGATTTTTATAGTTCACTGTGGTTAGGTTTGGTCAAACTCTTGCAAAACGCGTTATAGAAAATGGTTAATATCATTACGAAACACAAGAAATAAAAAGTTTCATACTGTATACTAAATGCGAAAATTTACTCGAAAAAATGCAGTTCCTCTTTCATCCAGAGTCGAGTCGAGTCTCGCGCAACGATGCGTTTTCGCGCTTTGTCAGCGAGTACGTTATCTGCTACGTGCCTTTCGACGAAGTCGTTGCTAAGCGAATATGCAATATCGTGTTCGCGACACGCTGCGTCCAACGGATTAAAATATAAATTAAATCGACGGTCCAGCCTTAGATTTATGCGAGGAGAGAATGTGGAAGACGGGTGAAATAAAATTGGAGAAATAATATATGTTTTAAATGATACTATATATTTTTTGTTATGTTTAAAGGAAAAAATACAAAAAATAAAGAAATAAAAAAATCGGATTAAAATATAAATTAAATCGACGGTCCAGTCTTAGATTTATGCGAGGAGAGAATGTGGAAGACGGGTAAATAAAATTCGAGAAATAATATATGTTTTAAATGACACTATATTGATAGAAGAATAGAAAAAAATAATTTTAAAAAATTCCCCCCCTCCACTGTCCTACCGGGATTTCGACGATGAACCCGATGATGACCATGATAGCCGTGGTGAGGGTGTGTTGGGGGGGGGGGGTCGATGACGGCGAACGATGCCGCGGCCGCCGCGCATCAATCCACGGTGGCGATGGTGGCGATGGTGGAGAACGGGGTCGCCGCATGGGCCGCATTCGCCTAAAAGGCACCCACGGCCGACGTAACCGTGCGGCCATTTCTGGCCCCATTGGTTGTTGCGGCGGTTGTGGTGAGCCCTAGAACATACAATCATTGGGATAATATTAACACATTAAGCATTAATCAATCAAAAAAACAATACAAAGTATTACATACCGGCGGCGGCGAGGGCCTTTGGGGCGGCGGCGGCGGCGGCGAGGGAGGTGGCGAGGAGGGTGGTGAGGCAGCTGGTTGCAGCCTCTGCGAATTCTAGAATATAGAAATGATATATTACTTACTATGCGATAATTGTATGAAAATAATATTGTGTACATACCTCAGACCTGCCCCACATATCGAATGCAAATGAGCTCGCTGCATCTCCTGCCTCTTGAACGTAAACCTTTATCTTGAAAGATGCATAGCTTTGCAAAGTAGGATGTCTTTGTTCTTCATGTTCTTCGAAATCTACACCCTCCTTGCACGCCTTTCGCGGAAGTCGTTGCTACGCGAATACACAATATCGTGTTCGCGACACGCTGCGTCCAACGGATTAAAATTACTTCGAACCTCTATCATACCACTTTGAACGCGTATCGAACATCTGTCATACCACTTTGAACATCTATCGTACCACCTTGATCATGTATCGAATGTGTATTGAACCACTCTGAACATCTATCAAACGTCTATCAAACGTCTATCATACCACTTTGATCGCATATTGAACCGCTTCTACATAATAGTAATTATAACTATAGTCTTAATCTAGCGTACATCATGTGCAGGAGGTTAGGTTGGGGAGGGTGAAGAAACAAAATTTTTATATATTAAAAATTGATTATATTTATTTACGCATTTCTCTCTGGCGTTTAGACCACCAGTTGAATATTTTAAATACATTTTGCATGGCACAATGCTTTGCGTGTCTGTCACATCGTAAGGTATTAAGTGCATTTAGCTTTTTTAGAGATATGGTATCCTCGTAGTCCATGTCCAGTGTCTCAATGATCACGCTCGCTCGCGCATTTTCATCGAGGAAATCCGCAAGCCACTCTCGTTTCTGCAGCCCTTTAGCATATGCGATATGCGGTGCGTCATCTTCTTCATCGACAACAGCTTTCGTAATTAGCTGTTTAGCCATACTGTACGGAACGTCTCCATCTTCCCACCGTAGTCCGTGATGTTTTGCCGTCAACCACCGGATGCATGATTTGTCAGATTTCGTAAGAAGATATTGGGGCATCGAACTCCCAAATATGTAATGCGAGAGAATTGTTCCTCTTCGTAGGACAGCCACTTCCTTCAGGACAAATCTTCCATCAACACTGAACCCTTGCAGGTCAACAAATGTTGGTACGGTCATTATCGGAACAATTTAGAGATCCGTTCACTTCCAAGACAGGTGGGAGAATGCGATCTTTCTCGTAAAGCATCTCGATTTTCATGATGCATACGATACGAGAATACTTTGCAATGGGGCGCCATTCGAACGTTGACTGTTTCTATCTCTGTCAGACGTATGCAAAGATTCCCAAACATCTTATACGTGACAATGCAAATCTGCTGATTCTGTTTAAGCAGGATGGCACCAACTTGAAACATGTGTACAACGATCACGTAAACACTGACATGTCTTACGAGGATTTCTGCGCTTTGTGTCGCAATTGTTGGCAACGGGAGTACGGTTTCGTGGTGATAGACAAGGATTGCGCGATGTCCAATGGACGTTATAGAAAGGGATTTAACGAGTTTGCGGTACCATGAGGTGGTCAATCGTCATCGACACGTCGGTGGAAAAGCAACGTCTGCGGCACAATGATTGATATCGATAGTCTGGAGATTAAGGATCGCGAGAGAATAGCGAAGGAAATTGCAAAAACCAGTGATTCCATTCGCAAGAAACATCAGGCTTTGAAGACTGGCAAGATGGAGGAAGATATCGCGTTGGAGAGATACTTTAAACCTATTGTCGATCCCTTAAAACATATTGTGGAAAATACAACAGCGACAAAAGCTGACATGCCATCGCTGACGAGCACAGACGTTGAAGGCAAGGAAACATTAACACCTAAAACGAAAATCCAACCGAAAGGGAACGCATCACATAAGACAAAGAGGAAACCATACGCGTCATCGGAAAATTCATTCGTAACGTCCACACCAATTCAATCGAAGCGGAAACGGCAGGATGTTACATCAGCCGATTCCCCAGTTCCTTCCACAACAATAAATACATTTCCGAACGTACAATCGTTTGCAACAAATATTGACGATGTTTTCGAAACTACTCCCGATGAGTCGTTTGCAACATCTATTAGACAGCAACTCCAAACATTCGAGGGACAACAAACATTTCGCAACCATTTCGGTCCGTTGGGGCAAAAATACATGCGTGCCATCCTGAGTGATGACAGGGATACAGCAATGGACTATGTGTACGGCGTATACTTTGGCAATAGTGGAACGATGCTTGGGGACAAGGCTTTCGATATAGACAAGGATGATAATATAATCATAGATGGTGTAAAATACGGAGGAACGTCAGGCCTTTACGAACTGATTTTCAAGAGACTTCCCGACGATGCCACATACACAGATGCCGATAGACAAAAATACAAAAGTATACTACTGACAACAAATGCTCACAGACGTGGTCATAACGCCCAAAATCCCGTAATGGGTAACAAGGGATACAAGTATAAACATGTAATTGCACCGCTACTACCCCGTATAACGACCAGTAAGGCAGGGAAAGGCCTGCCGGTTCCGTGAGTCATGACGGTAAATGATAACAAGATCGATTACGTGCACTGGGACGATCCCAACGAGCTGGTGGATCGACTCCGTTTGTTGGAAGCGTCGCGTCAGGCGGGTAACAACTCGCATGGCCATGAAATTCTATCGATTATCGAGGAACTCCGCGAGGTAGGCCTCATTATAAATTAAACCGCGCACCGATGATGTGCACTGTATGCGTTGAGATGCCGATCAATAAATTTGGAGTATCGCTCGAGAAGAGCGTAGCAGCTGGAATGGACTATTACAAATGGAGCGGTTTGCTTCGAAATTATATGCGAGACAATGCTCTTTGCGTGGCAGGTGCCGACTTTGATGCAAAATCACGCAAGATACGACGCGTAGCTCAGCCGACAGTTGACAGCGATGCCGTTAATAAACTATATGTGGAAAAGAGCATTAAACTTTTGAGAGAGCAGCATGAAGAATTGGAGAGGAAGCTGGTCATGTTTCAGAGAGATATGTTGACGTTGCAAAACAGCGTTCAAGAGATATCACGCGCATTGAATCCGCAGCGACAATGCGAAGGAAAATCATGCGAGACGGTTGAACTTGACCAGAATTTCCTCGAGCCGATCGGGAGCACATAATATATGTACACGATAATTATCGCATCATTCGTGTCAAAGACATCTCTGCGATCAAACATGCAACCAATATCGAAATCCGAGAGTAATGAAAGCCATAGTCTCAAGAAGCGACAACTTGTTGAGGAATTGCATGCTCCAGCTCGAAGACATTTCCCGCGGAGACACGTCATAGTGCATGGATACGATGATCTGTGGCAAGCTGACGTTGTAGAAATGCGTCCATACTCGCGATTCAACCGAGGTCATCACTATATACTCACGGTCATCGATGTGCTGAGCAAGTATGCATGGGCGGTACCGCTCAAGACTAAAGGTGGTGCTGAGGTGACTAAAGCGTTTGCAAAGATATTTAGAGATCGACATCCGAAAAATTTGCAAACCGATCAAGGAAAAGAATTTTACAACGTTGATGTGCAGAAACTCATGACAAAGCATGGCATTAATCATTATTCGACGTATTCGGTGATGAAGGCCTCCGTCGTAGAACGTTTCAATCGAACTTTGAAGAACAATATGTGGAAACTGTTTACGCTCAATGGAACCTATAAATGGGCTGATGCACTACCGCGTCTACTTGCAGAGTATAACGCACGAAAACATAGAACCATCGGAATGCGTCCTTGCGATGTTACCCCTGCGATCGCCGATAAGCTGCTAGCTACAGTATACAGCAACATAAAGATCGCTGCTCCAGCGAGATTCAAATTGGGCGAGTTTGTGCGCGTGAGCAAATTTAAAACCATCTTCGATAAAGGCTATACACCGAATTGGACAACGGAGGTGTTTAAAATAGCCAAAGTACAGGCAACTAATCCCGCGACGTATCTGCTCCTCGATTCCTTTGGAAAACCTGTTGCCGGAGGATTCTACGAACATGAGCTGCAACGCGTCACAGATCCTGATGTGCATCTAGTGGAAAAAGTGTTGCGTAGAAAGGGGATAAGGTGTATGTCAAGTGGTTGGGCTTTGATAAATCACACAATTCTTGGATAAATAAAAATAATGTATTGTAAAATAATACATGGTTCAATAAAATACAATGATGCATATACATATACATGAGTGGCGACTTTTATTTTACACATTAATCCCACTATTTATATGAATGAGTTAATAAATACTAATTTCTATACATTTGCGGACAATTTGTAAACAATTTTATATTATACAATAAATTCCACTATTTATAATAAATACAATAATAATAATTTCTATTTTACAACGTTATATTATAATGTCCCCAGGGCAGAGTGTCGGTCGAATCGGGTACGATATATCGCTTGTCGTCATACGGACTTAGAGCGATTTTGGATTCCGAAATGGTGTACACTTTGTGCAATTTAGACCGTATGCATGATTGTCTGCGAACCATTTCGATCTCTTTGCGCAAACACTGCGCGTAGTCGACGAAAGTTATCGTTCTGGCTATGACGTTGGTCTTGACGCCTTTCGCCTTCTTCGTATCTTTTTTGCCGTCTACGCGAAGTGCATACATTTTCGCTCTAAGACCTATGAATTCAGACATTATCGCACCGTTATTTTCATCCTTCATCAGCCCCGGAACCTTCTTATTTACGCGTGGCATATTATATGGATTGTCGGTAGGATAATCGCTTGTGTCGAATCTATCGATATTGTGCTTCATAGACTCGTAGATATCGTCGCACCAAATGTGATAAATAAGACTGTCAGTGTCGGTGTATAGAATTTTACAATTTTGCCCGTGTTTAGGAGACATGTACTCGTGGTGAAATTCATACAAACAAAGTTTTGATATGTCCAGAATGCACATACCCACGTATATCGGTTTGTTGAATTTCACCTCGAGTTTTCGCAATTCAACAGCTACTAAATTTTCCGAAAAACACTTCTGCTGTGGAAATTCGGTTTCGCGATCATTGCCTCCGCGCCATATCGCCCTTCCCAATGTGTCACAAGTTTTACATCCACATGGTTTCGTACATTTTCCATAGTTTTACCGAATACTGCGTTGTTCATCAATTTGTACAAATTCTTTTCAAAGTCGTTTGTCGCGCTTGTTCTAAATCGTGTGTTGAGTTCGATGTAATCGCGAAGCCAGGGAGATTGAGCGAATTGAAGCACGCGGTGTATCTTTGTAATACGAAGATCGTGACGCGTGCACTGCTGCAGGTTGCGATAATGGATTATGTAACGCTGCTTATCGTATACCGTCGCGAGTAACTTGTCCTGCCTGCTGCCAGGTGGTTTGGCACGCGTCGGACAGAACGGCAGATCTGCATGAGCATCGTGCAGACGTTGCGGATATTCCAGATCTACCTCGAGAATGTATCCCGTGGGCGAATCGACGCCGATTGAAGATACGTCAAAATTTACAACATCTTCGACCCATTGAAATTTAGCGTATGGTAGAGGCTGACACATTGCCCATCCATACAAATTGTTCACGTCAAAGTACATCAAGTACGATGACTCTTCCGATGCGTCGTAAGATGACATGTACTTGTTATTGGCATGTGCGTATCTTCCGGAACATTGACTTAAGCCCCCGCGTATACCGCGTTCGATAAACATGACCATATCGATGTCTGTGAGCAATTCGAATGTAATTTTGGTATGTTTTAGCATTGCATCCCATGTGAAACCAGGTAGAGTATAGTAATGCGCTGAATCTAATCCGTAGCTCTTGATACAACTTTCGCGAAAATTTTCAAAAATATCTGCCAATAACAAGACATCAGTTTTCAAATACAAATCGCTGTATTCGCCCAAGGTTCTAATCTCGAAACGCTGCCAGACTGTCTCGGCGTGTGCGTAATCGGTCTCTGATACAGTCTCGCCCGTTAACGAACTGTAGAATGACTCGCGCGGTGGTAAGCATGGATCCTGCAGCTTGTTCGCGCAATCAAGGTATTCATATGGAAAGACACCCTTTCGCGTCAATAAATTGAAATCTTCAGTGGATAATGTTCCAAATTGGGATCGCAAAATTTTTAATTGATCTGTGTTAAGAAAAGATGCTAATTTGTCGAGACTGGTATTTAGAAATTTGTATGAATCGATGAATCGTAATTTAATATAATTTTGCGAGTCTGATTCATCCGTATCTTCAACATGTTTTGTGAAAGAAATATATTTTTCTTTAGTTATAGGTAATACATCAATGTGACCTTCGAAAGCGGTAGCTATTTCCTCGATAATGAAATGCGAATCATAGCCGGATAAATTATGGAAAACTATGGGGATGTAAAACACATTTTTATAATTTAAATTGCACTCCGAATGTGCTGGGCCTCTGAACCGTCCGGACAGATGGCAATGATCGCGAACTCGTACATCGCTAGCCTTGAATGGTTCTTCGCAAATATGACAATGTGCTGCATTGCGAAATGTCGTCAACTGTTCGGGAGTTAAATCCAGCATGGGAACATTACTGGTAAGAATAGGTTTGGCAAAGTTTGCAAAATTTTTAAGTTCGTCGACGAACCATGAAACACAATCTGTGTCGCGGCGACATCGATACATCGACAGTGATGTATCATATGAACAATGCATATAATATGCAATGCTGTGTACATTGTGGTGTTGATATGTATGTAATTTATTATCACCCGCTTGGTTGTCCAACGTTTTTGCGATGGTGCACTCCAGATCTGCATATACCACGAAAGGGAGCCGCTCCTTCCTATCGTGGTTGCTGAAATCGAGCAGATTGTCGCCTTCGCTGGGCAGCAGAATGGCGCAGTTGTTTATCTGCCCGCAGTCCAGCGAATGCACCTCCAACTTCTCGGTAAATCCGAAGTAGTGCATGCATCTGTAAACCCCAAAACAAATTTATTTAATTTCACATATATTTCAACATTTTTAAACATTTCATAAATTTTTTTATACATACCGATCGCAGATGAATTTCTTGGCTTTGTGCCTGCTCAGCTGCATGCCCACCAGCCTGGACAAGTCCTTAATGCATGCAAAGTGCCCTACATCGCCGTGCTCTCGATTCGGCGTGTAAAGCAAGTTTACATGTCTATCCCTCTTCTGGCTGGTTTAGGTGCAGCGGGAAGACTGTTGGCCCCTTCTTCATCTTCTCCTCGAAGCTGTAGACATTGACGGAGATGTCGTTCAGCCGTTCAAACTTCCCAATATACCCCAGAGACATTGGGAACTCAATGCCCTGGAGATTTAGGATCGACGTATACTGCGGGTATGAACGTGGACGTTCAGGATATTTTGTTGCTGGATGAAGAGCTGCGACAACTGCCCACGCGAAACATGCGTTGTCCGAGGATTGTATGCTTATTGTTGCCCTCTTCAGCATGATTTCTCGCGGCAACTTGAAGTGACACCCCGCGCGGAGTGGATTATACTTATTGACATTGACGGTCAGATTCATGATTCTCGCCAATGCCCATCCGCTGTCGCGTTCCTGGAACTCTTCCAGCGATGCCAGGGTGGATTCGACGACGCATCGCTGGTACCACTCCTGCAGATCGGATGTGTGGAAGAGTTCACAGTTTTGGGTGTTGATGCTTTTACAAGCATGCTTGTCACCTGCCACAAATTAACCGTTGAACACCGTGTTCACTTTGAGGTTTCGATGTTTCCTCAAGGTGTCCCGAACATGCTCCAGCACAATGGTCTCTGCATCCTGGAGGAAGTTGCGCGGTTCGATATAATTCGAATTTAGGATGACACCTGTTAATACGCGAGTATCGAACGCAGTGTGTATTTCACGCCACAAAAGTCCCGTACTCGAATGTCCGGCACCTTGACGCGCGAAACGTCTGCGCACCAAATGTTTCAATCCTTCGAGTCGCGCGATTCGATCAACCAACGATTGTCGAACACCGATCGATAATCGCGGGCGTTTCACGCGGCTGTGTTCTTCCAAAGATTCGATACACTCGTTGCACCGTTCTTCCCACGCGAGGTACTCTTCCTGCGAAATCAATCGTTCGGATTGATCCAACAATTGGCGTTCTACTTGTGCGAATTGTTCCATGATTGTAAATGGAATGTAAATGGAATGTAAATGTAAATGTAAATGTAAATGTAATATCCTTTTTTTCAATGCAACACGTTGTAACTATTTGAGGCCTTGTGCAGTTTAAAGCGTGCTATACCAGCACAGCGATTTGGTATCTCTGCCTAACTCTTTCGGTGTCTCTCCCCTTCCCTCAAATGCATTGCATGCCAACATGGTTCTATGCAGTTTCTGCTGATATCGCATAATTCTTTCCATGATATTATATTACATTCAACACGTGTCGAGACTTTTATCCTTGGAGGCCCAGTTACATGCAATCGCGCGATATTCTGCGATGTTAAGATTGAACAAAAGCATTATTGTGGGATAAATGGTAGCTTTAGAATAAAATGTGGTGGGGATTGCACCTCTATTTAAGCCGTCTCTCCGGACGCTATTCCATCAATCGCTCAGTAGCTTCGATGAATTTTCGACGGAACAAATAGTGCTCTGAAAAACAATGTGTAGTACCAGTGCCGTGGGCTACTACGTTCCAATCAGGCAAGATGATGGCGTATCTCCATGCAAGGAGAATACATTTAACAGGTAACCTTTCATAATTTTTTATTTATTTATTTATGTTTTTCATGAAAAAAGGTAATTTTCATGATTATGCTTTTTAGGCCACGCCAACCATCGCGTGTCATGGTTAGAAGATACGCATTAACATCCACGGGCTGCAAATATTTGGAAATTGGAATCAGCGTAGGACCTACAGCCGATGTAGAAATTCTTCTCGGTGATAATCGTGGGAATCATCTTAGAATACCATGGCATACATGGAACTCACTATTCGACTGCAGTACAACCATCGAAGAACGTGCACAATTGCCTGGATCATCATTGATGCAGATTAATGAATTAACGGTGGAATTTTGTCGGATGTTTGATTCGTCGATTGTAAAGATGACAATTGATAATAAGTCGCTGTATTTCAAACCGAATACAGTAGCATTTTTATTTAATCTTGAGCCATGTGTAAGCTATGTGTATCCGCGGCTCTATCAAACTGTAGAAGATGTGAGGATAAAATTTATAACTTTTGTTAGCGTGTTGCAACAGAGCAATGCTGTCATCGAAACATTAGATACGCGTAGTGCTGCTAAAATCATACGTGACAGTGAATATTACTGCAGGGATTATCTTGTAGATTGCGAACTGTTAGCATGCGCCATCAATGATATTGTACTTGAAGCTCGTAAGAAAAAACGTAACAATATATTACCGAAACATTAGATACGCGTAGTGCTGCTAAAATCATACGCGACAGTGAATATTACTGCAAGGATTATCTTGTAGATTGTGAACTGTTAGGATGTGCCATCAATGATATTGTAGTTGATGCTCGCATAAAAAAAATGTAACAATATAGTATCATTTAAAACATATATTATTTCTCCAATTTTATTTACCCGTCTTCCACATTCTCTCCTCGCATAAATCTAAGGCTGGACCGTCGATTTAATTTATATTTTAATCCGATTTTTTTTATTTCTTTATTTTTTTGTATTTTTCCTTTAAACATAACAAAAAATATATAGTATCATTTAAAACATATATTATTTCTCCAATTTTATTTCACCCGTCTTCCACCTTATCTCCTCGCATAATTCTAAGATTCGACGTTTCAAAAAACAATATATTCTTCTATTGTAACAATATAGTGTCATTTTAAAACATATATTATTTCTCGAATTTTATTTACCCGTCTTCCACATTCTCTCCTCGCATAAATCTAAGGCTGGACCGTCGATTTAATTTATATTTTAATCCGTTGGACGCAGCGTGTCGCGAACACGATATTGCATATTCGCTTAGCAACGACTTCGTCGAAAGGCACGTAGCAGATAACGTACTCGCTGACAAAGCGCGAAAACGCATCGTTGCGCGAGACTCGACTCGACTCTGGATGAAAGAGGAACTGCATTTTTTCGAGTAAATTTTCGCATTTAGTATACAGTATGAAACTATTTATTTCTTGTGTTTCGTAATGATATTAACCATTTTCTATAACGCGTTTTGCAAGAGTTTGACCAAACCTAACCACAGTGAACTATAAAAATCTGAATTTATACGAGTACTAGAATAATAAATAGAAAGAATAGATTTACGAGCCGAATGATGTGTTGTTTTTTTTTCGCTAGCTGTAAATATTTTCTTAGGAGAACATTATGTAATTATTTTTTTTTTAGATCTCATAAAACGTACCTAGAAAGCCGAAAATACAATAAAAAAAATGACTGTGGCTGTATAAAAAATTTTCGGGGTCATCCCCTCCCTCGGTTCGGTATGAAAAGTTTTCGGGGATCATTCCCACCCTCTTAAAAATTTCCGACGGCGGGCCAGGTCTGGAGAGGTCTCCGCGGCGGCTCGGCCTGGACTAATCCTGACATCCCCACTCCGCGGCTCGTGTCCGCGCAACCACTCTTCCACTCCCCACAGGCCCCGCGCCTAAAGTTCTCCGTGCCGCACTCCCCCGCGCGCCCTATCTTCCCCTCGCCGCACGCTCCCCTCATTGCCCCATGGGTTAGAATCCCCATAGCTATACTACTGTTATCAATAATGTACATGAATCTATAATGCATTTAGGGTGGAAGAAAACATTAGAAAAGGTGTATGATCATTATTGGTTTCAAGGAATGGCAAAGTACGTACGCAAATTTGTCGACAATTGTATCTCTTGCAAAATCTCTAAACCAAGTTCCGGGCGGGTTCAAGCAGAATTACATACAATCCCTAAGATCCCTGTACCTTGGCACACTGTTCATTTAGATGTTTCTTGCAAGCTAAGTGGTAAAAACAATGTTAAAGAGTATGTATTTGTCCTTATTGATGCATTTACTAAATTTGTAATGTTGCATCACACAACCAGTATTGATAGCAATAGTAGCATAAGAGGTTTAAAATCGGGGGAGGCGCTGTTTGGTGCCCCTAATAGGTTGATTACTGATCAAGGTCGTTGCTTTGCTAGCAAAGAGTTTTCAAGCTTTTGCGCCAGACATAATATCCAATTACATCTTATTGCCACCGGTGGTAGTCGGGCTAATGGACAAGTAGAAAGGGTTATGAGCCCTCTTAAAAGTATGTTGACAGCTGTGGAAGTTAGTAAAGATCATTCTTGGCAAGATGCTCTTGGTGATATTCAACTTGCCCTGAATGTAACGGTCAATCGGGTGACCAAAGCAAGTCCTTTAGAATTAATGTTGGGAAAGGTCGCCAGACCATTAAACTTAATGACAGTAGATGTTGATGATCCAGTAATGAATATTAATGAAGTGAGAGAACAGGCGACACAGAGTATGAACAAAAATGCTAACTGTGACAAGGAAAGATTCGATAGTACCAAGGCTCGGTTACAGAAATTTTCTTTTGGAGATTATGTTTTATTAGAAAATGAAGAAAGAAATCAAACAAAATTAGCTGCTAAATTTAAAGGACCTTTTAAAATCATTGATGTGTTGAATGGAGCCAGATATTTATTAAGAGCTTTGAATTCAAATCGAATTTACAAGTATCCTCATGACCGAGTGAGAAAAATGCCGAATCAGCAAGTTCCTATAGAATTAGTAAGAGACTTTGCTGAGGCAAATGTTAACGATGTTGGTTCTGATGGATCTCAGTAGACTGGATTTAAACACAAACGCACTGCTAGCTGACTGCACCACAGCGTTGTAGCGTTGTGGCGGGAGCAAGTACAACCGAAGAACTGTGTTGTAGAACATGTGGACGTGATAACTAAAAAAATTACACAATACTGCCGAAGGACTGGCAGGGCAGCTGAAGGACTAGCTGCGGCAAAGTGACCGAAGGACTGGTTCACTTTGCGCACATGTAGACCGAAGTACTGGTTCGAGCTTCAGTGAGGAGTGTGGTGTTGTCAAAAAGATTGAGCTTGGATTAAGGTTGGAATGATTTACACGGAAACTTGTTGATCTATGGTAGTTTTTAAGTTAGTAATAAATTGTGAATAAGAATTTGAAGCAAAATTCTTACCTGCACAGATAGTGTTTTCGACTCTAGTGTGTCATAGCAGCCTAACTTAATCATTATTCGGAATACTCATTTACTTCGGATGATCACACAAGTGAGTACCCGAGGACGGGTAACTGTCAAGATTGCTGTGTCGGAATCCATTAAACAGTTGTTGTTGTTCTAATTGAATGTTACTTCAGTTTGTGGTAATAAAGTTATATTGCCCCTTATCGATTCTTAAATTTTATCGATGCAAAGAATGTCATCGGAAACGCAAACGTACGTCTGGTTGGCGTTGACGTTTGAATGTGGCTTTTGAAGGTAGCCGAGTTGGTTGTCTGGTTACCGAAACTTTTAGAAAAAGAAGAGAATTGAAAAAGGGTGATCAGACGGAAAGGTTGTGCGAGAGAATCTAAATAGAAATCCTTGCAAAGGACTCATTAGTTTACTTTGAGCATTCTTTCGTTTCGTTTAAGTGTTTGAGTTAATTGTTAGTTAAAGTTTATTTAGATCGAAGTTTAGAAAAATGCATATGATAACAAGACAAAGGCTTGGTCGCCCGAGAGGACCAAATGCTAACCGCCCTTGGAAAGTGGTTCATTATTCCGCTTCTCCGACAAATATAATATAACCCGAGCGGTAAGGTTATATTATTGTGGGAACGTTTAACTAATAATAATCGCTTTATATAATGATGGGTTAAAGAAGTTGGGTACTCTGATTTAATAATCAAACTAGATATATTCTTAAAACAACAAATAAAATACAAGTGTTCTGTGTATGTTATGTCGCGTCCAAAGAATAATTATAAATACTTAAAATGTTGGTGATGCGGGGGTAAGTCGGTTGAAACTAAAGGCCGTAATAGAATTTATGCCGGTTCACGGATTCTATATGGTTTAATATTGATACGAAAGGGCACTGTAGCCCGATCTCACTAGATGTAACTGACTATCAAAACCGTAGACGCGTAACGAGAGACGTGACGTTGACTCTAAACGTGACGGTACGATTATGATCCCCGGAGTAATGAAATCGCGGGGGTTATATACCCAAAAATCTGTGGGGGCGGATTGAAAAGTACGTTAGAAGTTACCGCATTCGGTATTCTCCGAATTGCGTTAATTACCGGACTACTGTATTCTCGGAATTGCGTTAGTACACCGGGCTACTATATCTCGACGGAAGTGACCCCATTCCAATGGTTAGATACGTAGCAGGGCGATTTCCCAATGCACGCAAGTGGCAAGAAAATTTGAGGAACGAAACGTTCGGCATACGTAACAAATATTATTATACAAAAAATTATTAATTTATTTTCTTTAAAATATATTATAGGTATAAAATTATTATTATAAAATATTAATCATAAAATTATTCGAATTCTATATCTGTTTAAATATCGCGTTAATTCGAAGCATATAAGAATAGTAGAATATTATTCGTCACCCGGTATTGTTTTCTGCGTATGTAACCGACTCGAGACTGTTCGACTCTCGTGTCCGCTACGCGAAAACAAGACAGGTTATAAAAACTGTCACATACGGATTTCTTCGAAACATCACGCGATCGACGAAACTACGCGTGATTTCGAGCTAACGTTTCGGCGCGTGTATAAAGAGAAGGTACGACAATAATAAGTTGGACAAAGACGAATTCAAATTCGTCTACAGCGCCGCGAGTCGGAGATTCTCCCCTCCGAATTTGACTAACCGTGCTGGATCGTCACTCTTAACTTGGAACCGGCAGTGAGCAGATGGGCATACGATCCCGCTCCCCCGTAATTTCCAAGACGTTCGAATAGTTTCGAGTCACTCGAACTTTCGACGAAATTGTAAACGTGGGTTGGAAGTGCAGTACGAGAACGGATTGGGAATCCATCCGGTACCGTCAATACTTCCGCAAAAACCGTTTACAATTTAAAATCAAAGAGTCGTAAACGTGGACAGGAAGTTCAAATACGGAACGGATTGTAAAACAATCCTATACCGTGAACTTCCACAACCCGTTTACTATTTAAAAGAGTCGTAACCGTGGACAGGAAGTTCAAATACGGAACGGATTGTAAAACAATCCTATACCGTGAACTTCCACAACCCGTTTACTACTTAAAAGAGCCGTAAACGTGAACAACAAGTTCAATACGGAACGGATTGGAAAACAATCCTATACCGTGAACAACAAGTTCAATACGGAACGGATTGGAAAACAATCCTATACCGTGAACTTGCACAGGACGTTCAATACGGAACGGGTTGAAAAACAACCCCATCCCGTGAACCTCCGCAGGACGTTCAATACGGAACGGGTTGTAAAACAATCCCATCCCGTGAACTTCCGTAAGCCGTTTACCAATTACACAGATTAGGTCGGAACACGACCTGATCCAAAGACTGTAAAGATCTCGCAGGTTATAATCCGAGATTTCGAATTCAGCAGTGGGTACGATCCACCTCAGCCTGAATACAGACACGGATCGCTGTAATCAGAGGTCGTGTCCGAAGTATTCAGCAGTGGCTACGACCCACCTTGGTCTGAAAAATAAAGTAAAAGAAAACACGTATCGCTGCAATCAGAGGTCGTGTTTAAGGTATCGAGGTTGACTCTCGTACCTCTCTTGTAAATCAAACGGTTCCGGAACCCACAATCAAGGGGTGTATAAAATACCCTGGGTGGATTTACCACCTTCTAGTCGAAGTGTGGGACAACTTTCACTCCCAGCTTACGACGAATCGCAGAATACCTCCAAAGATCGCCAGTCTAGTACGGTCACTGTGCGTAGGACGTTAATTCATCAAGCTACGTGGTGTCAGGCCCAATCGTAAGTCGACCCAAGGGCGCCGTTGGCACACCTGCATCACACCGTGCCCGTACGCACGCCATAAGGTGGTAAAAAAGGGCCGAGGAGCGGGTACGGTTGCAGCCTTACAACCTCCACCCGTTACCCTCTCCTACGATAGTCGAAACCTGCAGTCGGGAAAGAAACGAGGTTGAATCTCGTCTTCCCCAAAACTGCAATCAGCTGTTTCCCGGTTTAAAGGGAATGCACACAAACATATACAGTCCACTAGCTTAGCTGCGTAACGCGGCGGCTGAATTTCCCGCTCCTGAGTGCGACAAGCACAACCAGGAGCGCGTGAACATTAAAACGAGACGGAGAGAGTGACAAACGTTACCGTATATTTACATCTCGTTCCGTCTCTTTTGTTTCAGAACAGCGTGACGCGAGCACACGCCAGACGCCAGTCAGACAGGCGAGGTTTTTGTCGCGTATAATCTAAATAAGACAGGCTGTTCGCATTTAAAGACCAATAATCGAAAGGGTTCGACGACGCGAAAATATATATAACGTATGACAATAACTTTTCCATCCTCCTATTCCCTCGTGATCCGGACCCCCGTTAGACGAGGTTCTCAAATCAGTGTTTGAGCCCTCCACATTCTAACAATATCTAATTGTTAATGTTATTGATAAAATAAGAATTAAATAAAATATATAATTTAATTTTTTATTTATAAATATTTCAATAATTAAATCTTTTGAATAAAATCCAGATAAAAATGGAAATTCTACTAATATAATTAATCTTTTTATTGGTATAATTATTAATATATTACCATATTTACAAATATCATGATTATTATTTATTAAATGTGTTAGGGGGAGTAGGTTTGAAAAAACCTCGCCTAACGGTGGTCCGGATCGTGAGGGAAGGAACGTCGGGAAAAGAATACAAATTTTCAGTTTATTTTTCGCTTAGTCGAATATCTCGACTAAGCCTTTTATTTTGATACTTGTAATTGTACGCAAAAACCGTGTCTGCCGGTCTAGACGGATTCCCGGCTGTCTAGCTTCGATAATCCTCGGGACAGTCACTCAAAGCGGCGATCGGTCGCAAATTCAGACTCGCCTCGATCTTGCAGAGAAGTGTCTGCATTTCCTCGCTTGTGGGTGTAAATTCGCCGATGATGCGTTTCAGGTGATGTTTCACCGATTTCACGCCGGCTTCTTGCATACCACCAAAGTGGGCGCACTGGGTGGATTAAATCTCCACTTAATGCCCTTTTTGACCGCACTTCGTTCGCATTTCTGGAGTTTGATACACCGTATTGAAGTGTTCCTTCAATTCCCGATCTGCTCCGACGAAGTTCGTTCCGTTATGTCTGAACATACAGGACGGAACTCCTCGGCGGGCGATAAATCGGTCTAATGCGGCCAGAAATGCACTCGTCGTATAATCATGGACGAGTTCGATGTGCACGGCTCTCGTAGCGAAGCAGATGAACACTGCTATGTATGCTTTATGAGCCGTTTTCCCACGACCGGCGGAGTCGCGGACCCGATACGGTCCCGCGTAGTCGACTCCGCAGCTTGAGAAAGGTCGTGCTGCGCGACTGCGCTCCGGGATTAAATCCTGCATGATTTGCGTGGAGGTATTTGCTTGCCATCTCACGCATCGTATGCATTGGTGGATAACCGTGCGCGCCGCGTTTACGCAGCCGATGATCCAGAATTTCTGTCTCACCGTTTACATGGTCAATTGTAAACCCCCGTGCAATGTATCCACGTGGCATTGCCTGATTATCATGTTAGACACATGATGTTTCGGCAGGATAATCGGGTGTTTGGTTTCCCATGCAAGCGTCGCATTCTCCAACCTTCCACCCACTCGTAAGACTTCCTTATCGTCGAGAAAAGGGTTTAGGCTCTTTAGAGGAGATGTCGCAGGGATTCCCTTGCGCTTTTTCAAGCACCGGTACTCCTCTGCGAAATGAGTACGCTGTAAGTAGCGTGCAATTCTTTCCGTTGCACGCTGGATTTCCGCTGCTTCGACAACTTTTGCATCGAATGACCTTCGTTCTCCGACCGCCGGCCTCCGGAACCGGAGGCAATAGGCAGTCACACGTTGTAGCTTACTCCATTGGGAAAATCGGAAAACTAAGTTCCATTGCTTTCCCGGAATGGCCACGAGGGCATGCGTTACGCGTTTACCCTCCTCGGTCTCGAGCGAGGCTGGCGATTTTGGCCAATTTTCCTCTGATTGTCTAAGCCATTTCGGCCCGGAAATCCATAATTCGGACTGAATGAGTTCTGCGGCGTTTACACCTCGCGAATTCAGATCCGCTGGGGTGAAGCGCGTGAGAACGTGCCGCCATTCAGCTTTTGGGAGCATGGTCTGAATTTTTGACACGCGGTTGGCTATCACAACCTTCCATGTCGACGCATGCTTTTTCAACCAAGCGAGTGCAATTGTGGAATCTGTCCAGCAGATTATGCGGCTCATTTCTATGGGGAATGACCGTTTCACGTGCACTATGAGCTCGGAAAGTAACACAGCCCCATTCAATTCCAGGACGGGGATAGACTGTGTTTTTATCGGAGCCACTCGTGTCTTTGCCATGATTAATGTCGTAAACACGTCATTATTTTTCGTCGTCACACGTAAGTAAGTGACGGCCGAATAGGCAGCGAGTGATGCATCGCAGAATCCGTGTAGTTCCACAGTAACTGCGTCGGCTCCGTATTGGATCCATCTCGGGAATTTTAGTTCTTTGAGACTGCTCCAATCCCTGCAAAACGTGTTCCACGTTTTTTGCTTGTCCGTGGAAATTTGGTCGTCCCACTGGATTTTCTCCAGCCATTGGGGCTGCATCAGAATTTTTGCACGGATTACGACTGGTGATAACCAGCCGAGGGGATCGAAGAGCTTCGCGATCTCCGAGAACAAATTTCTTTTGTCATCGGTAACGCAGACGGTTGAAACCGTTGCAGATCGAAATGGAAGTAGTCTCCGGATGGGATCCATCGTAGACCAAGCACTTTTAGTTCGGAATCGTCGAACAGAGTGAGGTCTACGGCGTGGGAGTGAGCACCTTGGGGAATGTTCCGCAATAATTTCGCGGAGTTTCCAGCTCATTTCCTCAATTTGAATCCACCGCCCTGCAAGAGATCGCAGACTTGCTTGCGAATTTTCTCTAGCAGGGTTTTGTTGGACGCTCCCATAAATACGTCGTCGACGTATATGTCCCTCTCGAGGATCGGAGCAGCGAGAGGATACCTCTCTCCATCCTGCTCCTTTAATTCGAGGAGGGTACGCATCGCTAAATATGGGGCGCACGCCGTACCGTATGTTGCGGTATTCAATTCGAAAGCTTTCAGCTTTTCGTCGTTTGACGCGCCATACGATGCATTGGAAACGACGGTCCTGTGGGGCGACGAGGATTTGCCGAAACATTTTCTCGATATCTGCCACCAGAACGTACTCATACAGACGCCACCTCGTTAAAACCGAGGTGATATCGTACTGTAATTTTGGTCCGACATGCAGGACGTCGTTTAGGGATCGCCCTCCGACCGTTCTGCTGGTTGCATTGAAAACAACTCGCAGTTTGGTCGTTGCACTTTCCGTGCGTACGACCGCTCGATGCGGAATGTACAGTCGATTCTGGTCAATCGGCTCAAGCCGAGTCATGTGACCTAAGGACTCGTACTCCGCGAGGAACTCAGAGTACTCTCTGTCGAGGGTCGTATCCGCGTCCAGTTTACGCCTCATCCTCGTGAGGCGGACAGCGCTATGTGGAACGAGTGTCCTAACGCTTCGTCCGGTCTCCGGGTGATTCAAGGGCAATCGGACTATAAACCGTCCGGTTTTGTCCCGTTTGACGGTTCTTCGGAAGAGTGCTTCACACTCTTCTTCCGCCTTGGACCGCATCGAGGTCGTGGGGATTTCTTCGGTTTCCCAGAATCGTCGAATCGCGTAATCCAGCGATTCGAGAACGGTGCAATGCAGCGTTCTTACCGTATTCTGGCCGTCGCCTTCAGCGTGTATAGGGCCGGATATAACCCAGCCAAACGCCGTTTCTTGGGCGATCGGACCTTCATTCGCCCCTCGTCGGAAGCCCGGTCGAATCACCTGAGCATATACATCCGCTCCGATCAGAATTTCGATCGTAGGATCGGCCCTGTCGATCGAAATCGTCGCGAGAGCTGGTCCTTCCAAGCATGCGTTCAGATGGTACAATTTCTGTACGTCTGATAACTGCGCATTGTTCATCACCCCGGTGGTAAATAGATCCTCGAAATGTTCCCATTCCCGAGGATCCCCTCCGAATTTAGGCAATCTTTGCTTGGGGAGCTCAATGGGCATGCTGCCCTGCTGGACCTCCGGTGCCGGTGGTCTCGATTCAGCAGCGATTCTGGTCAGCTCGGCGGTTACGAAATCCTAGAATTCCTGGAATTCGTTTTCCACGCCGAGGAGGTAGCCTGGCTTAAAAAGCGTATAGGCTTGTCTTTTTGCGGCGGGAATCATCTTCCGCACGTTTGCATACATGGTGCGGACATCCCGCCATGTTCGCCCGGCGTAGTCGAGCTTTTCTTGGAGGAGTTTCTCCGTGAATTTAGCTCTGCCCATTTTTTTGAGATTTATGCTCACGGATCTAAGACGATCGAACTCGTCTGTTAACTCCATGAGCTGATCCTCAATGTCGGAACGCGACATGGACTCGGATAACGCCATAGCGAGTTTGTCGAGGATCAATCAACTCGATTCAACTCTTACGTGGTAATTTCGTCACGTGCAAAGGCAGTCACCTTTTCCCGTTCCAATCAACCTCGTTTGATCCGGCTCGAAGGACCTTATGTTAGGGGGAGTAGGTTTGAAAAAACCTCGCCTAACGGTGGTCCGGATCGTGAGGGAAGGAACGTCGGGAAAAGAATACAAATTTTCAGTTTATTTTTCGCTTAGTCGAATATCTCGACTAAGCCTTTTATTTTGATACTTGTAATTGTACGCAAAAACCGTGTCTGCCGGTCTAGACGGATTCCCGGCTGTCTAGCTTCGATGATCTGTAACAGAAAGAGACAAGAATAGGCGTTAAATACCTGACAACGTGACTGACGTCGGATGTCTTTCTCTTTCGTGCTCGCGCCTGGTTTGTGCTTGTCGCACCCAGGAGCGGGGATCTCAGTCTCCGCGATACGCGGCTATATTAGGGGACTGTACGTGTGAGAGCGTTCCCTTTAAATCGGGAATCGCTCGCTTATTGTTTCTTTATGCAAGATTCTAATTCCGCTATCTTTCAAGCCTGCAACCCTTGGTTGTCGTAGGAGGGCGATCAGAGGAGGTTGTAAGATTCCAACCGTCGCCCTTATCCTCGGCCCTTCACCGTCTTGTTATGTGCGTACGGGCACGGTGCGGTACCGGTTTGACAACGGCGCCCTTGGGCGACTTACAGTTGCTCCGGATACCACGTTCTTTTTAGAATCGACGTCATACGCACTGCGGCCGTACCAGGCGAGCGATTTTGGGACGTGATCTGATAATTTTGCCGTAAGCTGGGAGATCCTAGATGTCCCGCGCTTCGGCTAGAAGACGGCGAATCCACTCAAGGGTATTTTATTTCTACCCTTGGTCTGTGGGTTCGTAACCGATCGAAAAACCAGGAAGGATCGAGTTTATGACTCGATCCGTGGGGAGACGGTGGGTCCACCCAGGGGATTTTCAGTGAGCCCTGGACTGTGGAGCCGTCTAGCCCTTGGAAGCTCGAATAACTCGACGCTTTAATTTTATATTATATTGTGTCGCACTGAGCTAGATCGTTGATCTAGGAACTCGCGACAAAGCAGGCTAATTTTTTAGAGAAGCTTCTCAACGAAGGGTCGAATAACTCGACCGATTCGGAGATTTGTGGAAACTTCTCGATAGCGTACTCGCTTATCGATATGCTCAGTTCAGTGGCTCGATAGCAAGTGACGGACGAACATGAGCTGCCAAAAGTGTGCGCGTGAGAGGGGGAATCCTTCGTCGCGTGGCGCTGCCGTGGCGTCTCTCGTCCGTCTTTGTTTAATTTCTAATTGTCGTACCTTCTCTATGCCTGGGCGTTGAACTTGGCTTGTTCGAACTCGAACGTCACTTTATCGTTCGCGTGACTTTACAGAAAACCTCGAGAACCGTGTTTTTCTGTCCTCTAATGTTTCGAATAGCGGACGCGTCGACCTAGAATCTTCCTGGTCGGTCGCGTAACCGAAAACAAACCGGGTAACGAATTATTTCGGATTTCAATTAACTATCGCATTTTAATCGATATTTAAACTAAATGTATAAATTAAATGTTTTTTAATTAAATGTTAAATTATTTATTAAATGTATAAATCTTCTGCACATAAAAATATTAATGATTTAAATAAAGCATGAATAATTATATGAAAAAAAGCTATCTCATAAAAATTATCTCTTACAGTTCATATTATTAAACCTAATTGTCTTAATGTTGATAAAGCAATAATTTTTTTAAGATCATATTCAAAATTAGCTATTAATCTTGCTATAAAAGTTGTTATTAAAGAAATATATAATATTATTATATTAATATTTATATTTAATATAAATATTGTTTAAAGATTTCATAATGCCGAGCGATTATCCTCGGCCGCAATTACCGTTAATCCTGTTAGCGTACAGTAACCAAGAGATTATCTGTAATTGAATTTGTACAAGAGCAGTGATAGAAAACGCGTGTATTATTGGTTTTTCTGGCATCGGTAACGGTTCATTACCTTCGATTCGAGTGTGCTAACGGTGTTGGTGACGTCAGTACAGTGAGAGAGTAGCGCGTCGATAATCTGACAAAGATAGAGAGCCGAAATTTAGACAGCGCCACGGAACGACTAATTAGCGTACCACGGCGACGTCTTCGGCTGTCAATCGTCACAGTCTAAAACCGACTTCTGCCCTGAACACATCAGCTACCGATCGTGTCCGTCCAGAACTCGAATACAATTCGAAAGAAAATATTCTTTCGAATTACGAATATAGACTACCTTTGTAAAAGAGTGTATCGAGCAGTCGTTCAGTTTGGCGTGGGTTAATCGATAGCCCACACACAGCTGCGAATTCATAAGACTCGGAAAAGTGTGGAATTTATTCCCATTTTTTTACTTATTACGTGAACCGTATTCCGGTTCGCACAAGTGCACTCATAACCTGAGTTAGCTGCAAATTCAGCAATTCTGGGGGCTCGAGAATACACCTTCAAGGTGCTCGACCATCCCGGTGCAGAATTGAACGGTCGTTTCTAACGTATAAACGCCAGAAACACAAAGAAGTGTAGACGGTATCCGTCGACACTTCTTTGTGATTGCCATTCGGCTGAGGAGACACCGAAGGGAGGCACCTACGTGGTGTACCTCCAGGTGGGCTCACTGTAGTCAGGTCGACGTCCACTTAGGACGTCTGACTTTCGGTCTTCGCCTCCTTACTTCTACAGATCCCGCCGGTGTAACGCTTAGAGGAGCACCTGTGCGGAGAGGTAACGGAGTCGTGGGTCAGGCCGCCACGTAGTTCAAATACTGCTGCGAATCATATCGAGTAGTGCATTCGTGCAGTGAACAACGTGCTGTCGGGCTTCGCAGTGCAACTCTCGGCCAATAGGTCATCTGTTGGAACGTGTAAAGAGAAGCTGCAGATTGACGGTCGTGCCGTTGCACTGCAGTGCGACTCGACGCACAGACTTAGTGGGCATACTCACGGGATCAGTGCATTTGGAGCCTTACAACCTCCACTTGCGCCCCTGTCCACTAGGCAATCGACAAAAATCGGTAAAGAAAAGAAGTTTGATTTCTTTTTACGCCGGAAAATTTACAGTCCACTTTCGAGTTCGTATAATACGAACAAGCGAAATTTCTCTGCTCCCGTTCGTTCGAATATCGACGCCGGGAGCGCGAGAACACAGACGCGGCGTATACGTATTACGTGTTTACGTGTGGCTAACACAGCCGTGTTTTTCTGATTACACGAATCCTGGCCTACCTCAAGCCGGCGAGAGGAACGACCTAGCCTCGCGGAATGGCCAGAAACGAGGCCAAATATTCTTTTCATTTAATCTGTTTATTTCTTTTGATTTTCTATTTTTTTTTCTATATTCTATTTTTGTAATAAAAGGTCGGTCCTGAAGACCGACGAAAAGAAAATCAATTTGCTGTCCGATTCACTTCCCCGATAAACTCCCATACCTTTATCCGGACTCATTAGTTAAAAGTATCAACTAGTTAACATAAGGTCCTTCGAGCCGGATATCGAGGCAGTCGGAGAAGGGAAAGGTCGGACGTATTACACGTGAGTTTCTCCCGTGTACGGTTGTTTAGAAGCGCTTAACCTTCAACAACCATGTCCGTTACAAAAGTTTCCAATTGGTCTGACCTTGGGGCACACCTCGAGGACTTGGCCAGTGGGATGGAACGGATAAATAGGGCGTCCATCAACCTTAAAAAGATGGGTCGAGCCAAATTCACACAGAAAATTCTGGAGGAAAGGCTCGACCACGTAAAAACTCTGTGGCAACAAATGAACGATCAATATAAAATCGTGTGTAGGCTTCTCCCCTTGGAGAACGACACTCTTACGAGTTGTTCCAACGGGATTTCATGGGGAAACCGAAAACGAATTTTTGGACTTCCAGGCCTATGTGGCCACGGAAGTAACCCGTCTCACCGCTGGTCCTAAATCAGGGATGGCGGAAATCCAGCAGACGATACCGATCGAACTCCCGAAGATGAGGTTGGAAAAATTCGACGGAGATCCTACGAAATGGGAACATTTCGAGGACCTATTTACCGCCGGAGTAATAAACAACCCCACGTTAACGGATGTGCAAAGGTTGCAATACCTGAACACCTGTATAATCGGGAGAGCCGCAGCCGCTATCGCATCTATTGCGATAACGGACTCAACTTTCTCAGTAGCGTGGTCGACCCTGAAAGCAGAATTCGGGCTCCCACGCTTGGTACTGATCAAGCTACTTAATCGGATTCTGAGATTGACAAAAATCCGAAAAGGCGACCTGTCGAGTGTTCAGCAGGCCACCATCGGTTTTCGGCAAGCACTCGCTATCCTTGCAAAAAAATGAACAGTGGAAAACCTGGGTTAAAACGGGAAAACAAGCCACCAGTACGGAGTGATAACGCCGTCGTGGATTCCTCCCCTGCGCAGCGAAAGTGCACGATTTGCGGACAAACGCATGCACTCTCGGAATGCGGCACATTTAAGCGCTTCTCCATACGAGTACGTTACCAGATCATAAAGGACAGTCAGGGATGTATAGCCTGCCTGGCCCTGGATCATGACGTAAAGGCTGCCGGAGCCAACAAGTTTGTCCGAGATGCAGTGGCAGGCATCACGCGATGTTGCATTTCGAACAATACGAAAAGGAGGCTGGAAGCCAGAAGCCGAAATCGAAATTTTCGAACGGCAAGCGCGAGGAACGGCGATACCACGCCCCTCCACAGCGCCGTACGGCTAAGGCGAAAGCCAGCACCGATACCTCGAACGCGCAAGCAGCTACGCCACGGGCCACTAAATCACACTGTACGGCGAGTACAGACGCACCGAGGCCGGTGCTATTAGCAACCGCGATTGTACGAGTGTACGGAGAAAACGGTGCGTCGCGTTTAACGCGCGCGCTGTTAGATCAAGGGTCCGAAACATCCTTCATCTCGGCGAAATTGAGGAATGACCTCAACCTCCCGAGGAGGAAAACCTCAGCCACGGTATCGGGCTTGGGGGGTGGTCGAACCCAAAAAATAAAGTATCGTGTAGTGCTGAATCTGGGAGCGGCTAACGGGGTAACCCGTGTGGTTTCGGCAAGAGCGTACGTCGTGACAAAATCACGAATTACGCCTCGCCATCCGTAAACGCACTCGATAGCGACGCGTTGCGAAACCTAAAGCTCGCAGACCCCGAACCCGCGTCTGGCCAAAACATTGAAGTTTTGATCGGCGCGGACCTGTATGCACAAGTTATTCGATCGGGCTTCCGTCGAATATCTCCCGTGGGGCCTATAGCACAAGACACTGTTTATGTCTGGATATTATCCGGACCAATAGATGCAGCGAGCAAGGCCCAGTGTCACGTGCGAACGTTGCATTGCAACATATTCGAATCGCTGGATCACGCGATTCGACGGTTCTGGGAAATTGAAGAAATTCCCTCGACCTCGGTGCTTACAAAAGCAGAGGAAGAGTGCGAAGCTCATATCCAAAAAACTGTCGCACGGGTTGCAACAGGACGGTTTATCGTCCGATTGCCATTTAATCATCCGAAACCGGAAGGAGCGCTGGGAGATTCACTCCGTATCGCTCTTTCCGCGTTAACAAGGTTGAGAAAGAAATTGGACAAGGATCAGATCCTCGTACGAGAATATCAAGAATTTTTCGCGGATTATGAGTCGTTGGAGCATATGACTCGTATCGAGCTCTCTGTAAACTCCAGACTCTACATTCCGCATCGAGCGGTCATCCGTACGGAGAGTGCAACCTCCAAACTGCGAGTCGTGTTTAATTCGACCAGCCGTATAGTGGGTGGACAATCCATAAACGACATCCTGCACGTAGGACCGAAACTACAGAACGATATCACGTCCGTTTTGACGTGATGGAGGCTTTTTTCTTTTTTTTTTTTTTTTTTTTTTTCGTGGGGAAAATCTTCGAAAGAAACCCACCCACCTCTTTGGGGAGAGGCCGGAGGGGTGTGTGGGATTCCCCGCGCCCATTATAACGGGCGCGGGACCTACCCACTAAAAACCCCACGGTGACCCTTCCGCACGATTTGGGAGGATACCGGGAATCGCTCGAAGTATACGTCCGGTATCCTCCCCGTGCCCGCGCTTTGCGCCCACCCGCGGGGGGACAAACGGTCCCCCCGGTAATCGCCCTGTCTCATAGCGGCAGGACGAGGCCACATCGTCCTGCCGCCATCCGTCCCGGGGCCGCGTCTAGTGGCGGCTGCGAGCCCCAACTCGCAACCGCTGCGACCCCTTTTCTACCCCTCGGAGGCCGGCAGCTCATGGCCGCACAAGGCCACCGAGGGTGCCGTTCCGTGCGCCGGACCCGGACAGGAGGCACTGCCACTCCTTCCGGTCCGACCCTACGCCGCCTGGCGGGAGGGGGCTCCTATCAGGACCCCCCCTCCCAGCCTGGGTCATGCGCCACGCCGAGGGGGCCGCCCGCGTCGCCTGACGCCCAGGCGACGCTCTCTCGCCACCAAACTAGCGCGAGCCTCAGCACGCCGCTGACGCTCGCGCTCCCTTCCCGCGGTCTCCTTCTGCAACATTACGATTTCGCAGAAGGAGGCCACGGCCCTCCACTTCTCCTCGCTGCCGAGCATGGCGCGCACCATGCCCGGCAGCGAGACATCCCGTCCGATGACGCCGATCAGGACACGGCGTTCACCCTCCCATGCAGCGCATCCCTCGAGGGTATGTTCCGCCGTGTCCTGTTCAGCGTCCCAATGGCAGCAACGCGCCGTCGGCTCCTTCCCTATCCGGCACAGGTATCTCCCGAAGCTGCCATGCCCCGAGAACACCTGTGCCATCCTGTAAGTGAGGCTTCCATGGCCTCTGTCCAGCCACTCACATAGGAGTGGCCGAACAGCCCCGACTGTCCGGTGCCCCGCGGTAGGCAGAGCCAACCGCTCTTGCCACGCGTGCACCACGGACTGCCGGGCCTGGCGCTTCAACTCGCCCCAAGCAGGTTCCTGCACACCCGCGACCGCCCCCACCCCCGCGCGACGGTCAACGCGTTGACGATACATCGTCGCGTGCGACCGCGCGAGGAGATCCATGGGCGGCATCCCCGCAAGAACCGTTGCCGCCTCATGCGACACGGTCCGGTACCCGCGGACGACCCTTAGCGCCATCCGCCTCTGCACCCGACGCAGCATCGTCATGCTGCGCCGGGAGGCCGCCAGGTCGTCCGCCCAGACGGGGGCCCCGTATAGGGCCACCGACTGACCCGGTGCCACATAGAGACAGCGAACTCGGCCCACCGGGCCCCCCAGATTGGGTAGAATCCGGCCCAAAGCCCCGACCATCCTCTCCAACCGGGGGGCCAGGCAGCGGAACTGCTCCTCGAAGCGCCAGCGGCTATCGAGGATCAGCCCCAGATACCTTATCTGGGGCTTCACCTCGATATTAGCCCCACCCACGCGGATCAGAGGGGGTGGCGGATCCTGCCGAGGTGAATGGAACGCTATCACCTCGGTCTTATGGGCCGCCACCGTCATCCCCATCCCTCTGATCCGGTCGACGACGCGTTGCGCCCCCTCCTCCGCGAGACGCTTGGCCCTCCCCCAGCGCACCCCGACGGCCAGCACCAGTGTGTCATCTGCATAACACACGGCGCTGACGCCGTCGGGGAGATCGGCCCGCAACACTGCGTCGTACGCGATGTTCCACAGGAGTGGCCCGAGGACCGACCCCTGCGGAACACCGCAGTACATCTCCCTCCGTATATGACCATCCCGGCCCGGATACTCGATCCGTCTGCCGCGGAGATAATCACCGATGACCGCCCCGAGACAAGGGGGGACCCGGTGATATTCCAGCCCCCTCCTTATCACCTCCCAGGGCACGGTGTTAAAGGCGTTGGCAATATCCAAGGATATCGCCAAAGCCACCCCTCCCCGGGACACGGCAGTCTCCGAGAGGGCCCTGACACGACCTATCGCGTCGATGGTCGATCGACCCTCCCGGAACCCGTACTGGCAGTCGGCCAGGCCGGGGGCACCCCGCGACAGGTGCTCGACGAGGCGGGCAGCAATCACCCGCTCGAAGAGCTTGCCCACCTCGTCGAGGAGACAGATGGGCCGGTATGCGGAGGGAGAATCCGCGGGCCGACCCTCCTTCCGGAGGAGGACCATCCTCGCCACCTTCCAACTGGGGGGGAATCGCCCATCCCTCAGGCATCGGTCGAACAACTGCCTGAGGTCGGCCCCAATGACGCCCTGGGTCAAGACCCAAACCCGGCCGGTCACACCATCCGGACCCGGGGCCGTGTCTGATGGCCGCGGCCAGCTCCTCCAGAGTGACCCCAGTTCAGCCGCCCACTCCCAAGGGGCTGCCGCCTCCGCCGGAGGACGTGGTCCCCTCACCCGGGTGGGAAAAGAGTATTGACCACGTCCTCCAGCAGTCGGGGTCAAGACCCTCGGAGCTTCTTCAGCACCACCCTGTACGGGCGCCCCCAAGGATCGTCATCGAGGGTCTGGAGGAGATCCTTCCATGACCGGGTCTTGGCCCGTTTGATGGCGACCTGCAGAGCAACCCCCGCCATCCGGTATGCCTCATACATGTCATCTGCCCTCGCTCGCGCCACGCCATCGTCCCGTCGTAGACGATGGCGCGCGCGGGCGTACTGGCGTCGGGCGCGGACACTCGCGACCCGCAATTCCGCGATCGCTGCCGACCACCAGTACACCGCCCGGCGAGGAGAAGCGCGCCCGACCCGGGGCATCGACGCGTCGCAAATGTTTGCGACTAGTACCCCGAGCCGGGCAGACTCCTCCTCCATGCTCGGCAACTAGGTCGCCACCTGCGGCCAAGTTCCAGCGAGGGCAGCTGCCATCAGGGCCAGTGTGACCAGATCTGGCATAATTGAGTGCATCGAAATAGACAACAGTGACGACGAACTTCCTTAGCGTCCAATGGAGTGGTGGGGATAGCAGGCATATACTACCGCACGAGCCACGTGTACGTGAGCTCGGCGCTTGCGCACAACTTCGGGAAATCGATAAAGAACGTTAGTGTGAGTCTTTCCTTCTTGCTCTTGTAAAAGACAAAACAACTGAAATACGACCTCGCGATAAGTGGCATACGATTCCAAGCCTCGACTGTCCCGGCATTTTTACTTTCCGACCTATGTAAGGTATAAGGAAATTTATAAAGTATCATAATGGAAAAAAGATTTCGAAATTTTTTTTTAGCGGAAATACACGTTTTAGGACCCCCTCATCATATTGTGACTACTACAGAAAAACATATTTTTTGTTCCTATGCTATTGACATGATTGCATCTAAACGGCTGAACGAATTTCAATGAAACTTAACATTTAAGTTTTATGTTCTCGTTTCAAGGTCTCATTAGATTTTGAGCGTGATCAGCTCCCATATAATGATGATTATACGTTTTTAGTTTTATAATTATTTCGATACATATACATCATTTGTAACAAATTTTTAAAGCGATTTATATAAATCTTACGAAGGATTAAGGTCAAATATACTTTTCTCCTATCTTTCCTAGACTTGAAAAATTAAACGAAATGTGAAACGTGTAGTTATCTAGCAAGCAGGTTGCTTGGTAGCTAGCTATCAAGAAGTGAGCTAGGTTGCTAGCTATCAAGGATTGAGCTAGGTTGCAAGCTAGCAAGGAGAGAGAAAGGTAGCGAACTAGCAAGGCGTGAGAAAGGTAGCTAACTAGCAAGGAGTGAGGTAGGTAGCTTGCTAGCAAGTAGTGTGCTTCTTAGCTATCTCGGAAGCACTGAGCTAGGCAGCTAGCCAGCAAGGACTGAGATAGGTGCCTAGCTAGCAAGGAGTGAGCTAGGTAGCTAGCTAGCAAGGAGTGGGCTAGGTAGGTAGCTTGCAAGCAGTGAGCTAGGTATCTAGCTAGCATGGAGTGTGATAAGTAGGTAGATAGCAAGGAGTGAGCTAGGTAGCTAGCTAACAATGAGTGAGCTAGGTACCTAGATAGCAAGGAGTGTGCTAGGTAGCTAGTTAGCAAGGAGCGGACTAGGTAGCTAGCTAGCTAGCAAGGAGTGAGCTAGCTAGCTAGCAAGGAGCCTTCTAGGTAGCTAGCTAGCAAGGAGTGAGCTAGGTTGCTAACTATCAAGGATTGAGCTAGGTTGCTAGCTAGCATGGAGTGAGAAAGGTAGCGAGCTAGCAAGGGGTGAGCTAGGTAGCTAGCTAGCAAGCAGTGAGCTAGGTAGCTTGCCAGCAAGCAGTGCTTCTTGGCTATCTCGGCAAGCACTGAGCTAGGTAGCTAGCTGGCAAGGAGTGAGCTAGGAATCTAGCTAGCAAGGACAGTGCTAGTTAGCTAGTTAGCAAGGAGCGGACTAGGTGGCTAGCTAGCAAGGAGTGAGCTATGTAGCTAGCTAGCTAGGAGTGAGCTAGGTAGCTAGCTAGCAAGGAGTGAGCTAGGTAGGTAGCTTGCAAGCAGTGAGCTACGTAGCTATCTGGCAAGGAGTGAGCTAGGTATCTAGCTAGCAAGGACAGTGCTAGGTAGCTAGTTAGCAAGGAGCGGGCTAGGTAGCTAGCTAGCTAGCAAGGAGTCTTCTAGGTAGCTAGCTAGCAAGGAGTGTTCTATGTAGCTAGCTAGCAAAGGGGTGAGCTAGGTAACTAGCTAGCAAGGAGTGAGATAGGTGGCTAGCTAGCAAGGAGTGTTCTATGTAGCTAGCTAGCAAAGGGGTGAGCTAGGTAACCAGCTAGCAAGGAGTGAGATAGGTGGCTAGCTAGCAAGGAGTGAGCTAGGTAGCTAGATAGCAAACAGTAAGCTAGGTAGCTAGCTGGCAAGGAGTGAGCTAGGAGCTATCAGGTGCAGCTAGCAGGAGTGACAGTGCTGGTTAGCTGGTAGCTAGAGGCTGGGACTAGGGTGGCTAGCTAGCAAGGAGTGAGCTATGTAGCTAGCTAGCAAGGTGAGCTGGGTAGCTAGCTAGCAAGGAGTGAGATAGGGCTAGCTAGCAGGAGTGAGCTAGGTAGCTAGCTGGCAAACAGTAAGCTAGGGTAGCTGGCTGGCAAGGAGTGAGCTAGGAATCTGGCTAGCAAGGACAGTGCTAGTTAGCTAGTTGGCAAGGAGCGGACTGGGTGGCTAGCTAGCATGGAGTGTGATAGGTAGGTAGATAGCAAGGAGTGAGCTAGGTAGCTAGCTAGCAAGGCGAGAGCTAGGTATCTAGATATCACGGAGTGTGCTAGGTTGCTAGCTATCAAGGATTGAGCTAGGTAGCTGGCTAGAAAGGGACGAGCTAGCTACCTAGCTAGCAAGGAGTAACCTAGGTAGCAAGCTAGCAAGGAGTGTCAAAGGCAGCTAGCTAGCAGGGAGTGGCGTAATGAGCTACCAAGGAGTGAGCCAGGTATCTAGCTAGCAAGGAGATTGCTAGGTAGCTAGCTAGCAAGGAGGTTGCTAGGTAGCTAGCCATCAAGGAGTGAGCTAGGTTGCTAGCTAGCAAGGACAGTGCTAGTTAGCTAGTTAGCAAGGAGCGAGCTAGGTAGGTAGCTAGCAAGGAGTGAGCTAGGTAGCTAGCTAGCAAGGAGTGAGATAGGTGGCTAGCTACCAACGAGTGAGCTAGGTAGCTAGCTAGCAAGGAGTGGGCTAGGTAGGTAGCTTGCAAGCAGTGAACTAGGTATCTAGCTAGCACGGAGTGTGATAGGTAGGTAGATAGCAAGGAGTGAGCTAGGTAGCTAGCTAACAAGGAGAGAGCTAGGTAGCTAGATATCACGGAGTGTGCTAGGTTGCTAGCTATCAAGGATTGAGCTAGGTTGCTGGCTAGAAAGGGACGAGTTAGCTACCTAGCTAGCAAACAGTAAGCTAGGTAGCTAGCTGGCAAGGGGTGAGCTAGGTATCTCGCTAGCAAGGACAGTGCTAGGTAGCTAGCTAGCAAGGTGTGAGCTAGGTTGCTAGCTAGCAAGGAGTGAGCTAGGTAGCTAGCTAGCAAGGAGTGAGATAGATAGCTAGCTAGCAAGGACAGAGCTATGTAGCTAGGTAGAAAGAAGTGAGATAGCTAGATAGATAGCAAGGAGTGGGCTAGGTGGCTAGCTATCAGGGAGTGATCTAAATAGCAAGGAATGTGATAGGCAGAACGCTAGCACGGAGTGAGCTAGGTAGCTAGCTAGCAAGGAGTGAGCTAGGTAGGTGGCAAGAGGTGAGGCTGGGTGGGTAGTTGGCTGGGCAGGTGAGCTAGATAGCTAGCTAGGAAGAAGTGAGCTAGGTAGCTATCTAGCAAGTAGTGAGCAAGGTAGCTAGCCAGCAAAGAGTGAGCTAAGTAGCTAGCTAGCCAGGAGTGAGCAAGGTAGCTAGCCAGCAAGGAGTGAGCAAGGTAGCTAGCTAGCAAGGAGTGAGCTAGGTAGTTAGCTAGCAAGGAGTGAGCTAGATAGCTAGCTAGGAAGAAGTGAGCTAGGTAGCTAGCTGGCATGGAGTGAGCTTGGTAGCTAGCTAGCAAGGAGTCACCTGGATAGCGAGCTAGGAAGTAGTGAGCTAGATTGCTAGCTAGAACGGTGTGAACTAGGTAGCTAGTTAGCAATTGGTGAGGTAGATAGCTAGCTAGCAAGGACTGTGATAGGTAGCTAGCTAGCAAGTCGTGAGCTAGGTAGCTAGCTAGCAAGGAGTGAACTCGCGACAAAGCAGGCTAATTTTTTAGAGAAGCTTCTCAACGAAGGGTCGAATAACTCGACCGACTCGGAGATTTGTGGGAACTTCTCGATAGCGTGCTCGCTTATCGATATGCTCAGTTCAGTGGCTCGATAGCAAGTGACGGACGAACATGAGCTGCCAAAAGTGTGCGCGTAGAGAGGGGGAATCCTTCGTCGCGTGGCGCTGCCGTGGCGTCTCTCGTCCGTCTTTGTTTAATTTCTAATTGTCGTACCTTCTCTATGCCTGGGCGTTGAACTTGGCTTGTTCGAACTCGAACGTTACTTTAACGTTCGCGTGACTTTACAGAAAACCTCGAGAACCGTGTTTTTCTGTCCTCTAATGTTTCGAATAGCGGACGCGTCGACCTAGAATCTTCCTGGTCGGTCGCGTAACCGAAAACAAACCGGGTAACGAATTATTTCGGATTTCAATTAACTATCGCATTTTAATCGATATTTAAACAAAATGTATAAATTAAATGTTTTTAATTAAATGTTAAATTATTTATTAAATGTATAAATCTCCGGCACATAAAAATATTAATGATTTAAATAAAGCATGAATAATTATATGAAAAAAAGCTATCTCATAAAAATTAACTCTTAAAGTTCATATTATTAAACCTAATTGTCTTAATGTTGATAAAGCAATAATTTTTTTAAGATCATATGCAAAATTAGCTATTAATCTTGCTATAAAAGTTGTTGTTCAAACCGATCAACGGTTCTCCCGTGATAAAGTGAGAGAAGTGTCAGTGATTTGCGTTTCGCGAGAGTGTTCTCTCTCTTCCAAGTGCGTCAGAGCTGCCGGCTCTGGTGGGGAGAGAGGCGATCGGCAACCAAGGAGGCTAGCGGCGAAATGTTCCCCCCGTGTGTGATCGCGCATGCGCTGTGACAGGCACCGAGCCGACCTGCGACGGGAGCGAGCGGACTGATCAGTCCTGTTCTGTGCGTTATTCCAAACGGGGCTCAAACTCAGCTACCTGTTAGCTCCTGCTGTTCTGCAACCTTCTTTTTGGCCTAATCTGAATTTGTCTCTTGGTATTACGATGACAATTCGGACGTCGCTCTTCCTTTTCCTCTCGTGAGTCCGGTGCTTCTGTGTTCCTTTTAGGATTAGTCTCGTGGTATCCGAGGCCCCCGTTCGAAGGAACACCGAATTTCTGCAAAGAATCCCGAGCACGTGTGTTCCGTCTCGGGATTTCTCCGCGTTTGGGAATTCTTTCCCGTTCTATCGAGGCTGCTTCCCGTCTCTTGTCGGCTCCTGTAGCGCGGCTCTGATTTGTACGCGAAATTGATTTGTTAATTTACCATATGGCCGTTTTGAGTTTTCGCTATTTTTCGCTATTTTTTATCTTCATTGGTACTGCGTGACTGTATGCATGCCGGCGACTATGCGCTTCGCAGCTGCTTTACTTTAAATAAAAGTTGTACCCCCTTGCCGGGTACTCTGTGTGTTTGTAAAAGCAACAGGTCTCGCGTGATTTTCCCGACTTCTCGACTATCCTTCTCCGGCATTCTGTGTGCCACGCCCTGCACGGCACAGTTGTTATTAAAGAAATATATAATATTATTATATTAATATTTATATTTAATATAAATATTGTTTAAAGATTGCATAATGCCGAGCGATTATCCACGGCCGCAATTACCGTTAATCCTGTTAGCGTACAGTAACCAAGAGATTATCTGTAATTGAATTTGTACAGCGAGCAGTGATAGAAAAACGCGTGTATTATTGGTTTTTCTGGCATCGGTAACGGTTCATTACCTTCGATTCGAGTGTGCTAACGGTGTTGGTGACGTCAGTACAGTGAGAGAGTAGCGCGTCGATAATCTGACAAAGATAGACAGCCGAAATTTAGACAGCGCCACGGAACGACTAATTAGCGTACCACGGCGACGTCTTCGGCTGTCAATCGTCTCAGTCTAAAACCGACTTCTGCCCTGAACACATCAGCTCCCGGTCGTGCCGTTGCACTGCAGTGCGACTCGACGCACAGACTTAGTGGGCATACTCACGGGATCAGTGCATTTGGAGCCTTACAACCTCCACGTGCGCCCCTGTCCACTAGGCAATCGACAAAAATCGGTAAAGAAAAGAAGTTTGATTTCTTTTTACGCCGGAAAATTTACAGTCCACTTTCGAGTTCGTATAATACGAACAAGCGAAATTTCTCTGCTCCCGTTCGTTCGAATATCGACGCCGGGAGCGCGAGAACACAGACGCGGCGTATACGTATTACGTGTTTACGTGTGGCTAACACAGCCGTGTTTTTCTGATTACACGAATCCTGGCCGACCTAGCCACGCGGAATGGCCAGAAACGAGGCCAAATATTCTTTTCATTTAATCTGTTTATTTCTTTTGATTTTCTATTTTTTTTTCTATATTCTATTTTTGTAATAAAAGGTCGGTCCTGAAGACCGACGAAAAGAAAATCAATTTGCTGTCCGATTCACTTCCCCGATAAACTCCCATACCTTTATCCGGACTCATTAGTTAAAAGTATCAACTTGTTAACATAAGGTCCTTCGAGCCGGATATCGAGGCAGTCGGAGAAGGGAAAGGTCGGACGTATTACACGTGAGTTTCTCCCGTGTACGGTTGTTTAGAAGCGCTTAACCTTCAACAACCATGTCCGTTACAAAAGTTTCCAATTGGTCTGACCTTGGGGCACACCTCTAGGACTTGGCCAGGGGGATGGAACGGATAAATAGGGCGTGCATCAACCTTAAGAAAGGCTCGACCACGTAAAAACTCTGTGGCAACAAATGAACGATCAATATAAAATCGTGTGTAGGCTTCTCCCCCATGGAGAACGACACTCTTACGAGTTGTTCCAACGGGATTTTATGGGGGAAACCGAAAACGAATTTTTGGACTTCCAGGCCTATGTGGCCACGGAAGTAACCCGTCTCACCGCTGGTCCTAAATCAGGGATGGCGGAAATCCAGCAGACGATACCGATCGAACTCCCGAAGATGAGGTTGGAAAAATTCGACGGAGATCCTACGAAATGGGAACATTTCGAGGACCTATTTACCGCCGGAGTAATAAACAACCCCACGTTAACGGATGTGCAAAGGTTGCAATACCTGAACACCTGTATAATCGGGAGAGCCGCAGCCGCTATCGCATCTATTGCGATAACGGACTCAACTTTCTCAGTAGCGTGGTCGACCCTGAAAGCAGAATTCGGGCCCCACGCTTGGTACTGATCAAGCTACTTAATCGGATTCTGAGATTGACAAAATCCGAAAAGGCGACCTGTCGAGTGTTCAGCAGGCCACCATCGGTTTTCGGCAAGCACTCGCTATCCTTGCAAAAAAATGAACAGTGGAAAACCTGGGTTAAAACGGGAAAACAAGCCACCAGTACGGAGTGATAACGCCGTCGTGGATTCCTCCTGCGCAGCGAAAGTGCACGATTTGCGGACAAACGCATGCACTCTCGGAATGCGGCACATTTAAGCGCTTCTCCATACGAGTACGTTACCAGATCATAAAGCGACAGTCAGGGATGTATAGCCTGCCTGGCCCTGGATCATGACGTAAAGGCTGCCGGAGCCAACAAGTTTGTCCGAGATGCAGTGGCAGGCATCACGCGATGTTGCATTTCGAACAATACGAAAAGGAGGCTGGAAGCCAGAAGCCGAAATCGAAATTTTCGAACGGCAAGCGCGAGGAACGGCGATACCCCGCCCCTCCACAGCGCCGTACGGCTAAGGCGAAAGCCAGCACCGATACCTCGAACGCGCAAGCAGCTACGCCACGGGCCACTAAATCACACTGTACGGCGAGTACAGACGCACCGAGGCCGGTGCTATTAGCAACCGCGATTGTACGAGTGTACGGAGAAAACGGTGCGTCGCGTTTAACGCGCGCGCTGTTAGATCAAGGGTCCGAAACATCCTTCATCTCGGCGAAATTGAGGAATGACCTCAACCTCCCGAGGAGGAAAACCTCAGCCACGGTATCGGGCTTGGGGGGTGGTCGAACCCAAAAATAAAGTATCGTGTAGTGCTGAATCTGGGAGCGGCTAACGGGGTAACCCGTGTGGTTTCGGCAAGAGCGTACGTCGTGACAAAAATCACGAATTACGCCTCGCCATCCGTAAACGCACTCGATAGCGACGCGTTGCGAAACCTAAAGCTCGCAGACCCAGAACACGCGTCTGGCCAAAACATTGAAGTTTTGATCGGCGCGGACCTGTATGCACAAGTTATTCGATCGGGCTTCCGTCGAATATCTCCCGTGGGGCCTATAGCACAAGACACTGTTTATGTCTGGATATTATCCGGACCAATAGATGCAGCGAGCAAGGCCCAGTGTCACGTGCGAACGTTGCATTGCAACATATTCGAATCGCTGGATCACGCGATTCGACGGTTCTGGGAAATTGAAGAAATTCCCTCGACCTCGGTGCTTACAAAAGCAGAGGAAGAGTGCGAAGCTCATATCCAAAAACTGTCGCACGGGTTGCAACAGGACGGTTTATCGTCCGATTGCCATTTAATCATCCGAAACCGGAAGGAGCGCTGGGAGATTCACTCCGTATCGCTCTTTCCGCGTTAACAAGGTTGAGAAAGAAATTGGACAAGGATCAGATCCTCGTACGAGAATATCAAGAATTTTTCGCGGAGTATGAGTCGTTGGAGCATATGACTCGTATCGAGCTCTCTGTAAACTCCAGACTCTACATTCCGCATCGAGCGGTCATCCGTACGGAGAGTGCAACCTCCAAACTGCGAGTCGTGTTTAATGCGACCAGCCGTATAGTGGGTGGACAATCCATAAACGACATCCTGCACGTAGGACCGAAACTACAGAACGACATCACGTCCGTTTTGACGAGATGGAGGCTGTACGAATACGTGTTGGTGGCCGATATCGAGAAAATGTTTCGTCAAATTCTCGTTGCCCCTGAGGATCGTCGGTTTCAGTGCATCTTATGGCGCACACCCGAAACCGAAGAGCTGAAAGCATACGAGTTAAATACCGTTACGTACGGAACGGCGTGTGCACCATATTTATCGATGCGGACTCTTCTCGAGTTGAAAACGGGACGGTGACAGATTCCTCTCGCCGCCTCGATACTTGAGAAGGACATATACGTTGATGACGTATTCATGGAGGCACCCGACACGTCCTTGCTGGAGAAAATTCGTATACAAGTTTGCGAACTCCTACAGGGCGGTGGGTTTAAATTGAGAAAGTGGGCTGGCAATTCGCAGAAATTGCTGCGAAAAATCCCGCAGAGTTCTCACTCCCACGCTGTCGATCTCACCTTGTTCGATGACTCCGAACTCAAGGTGCTCGGATTACGATGGATACCATCGGGTGATTATTTCTATTTCAACCTGCAACGGTTCCAACCGGCTGCAGGCCCGATTACAAAACGAACTTTGTTTTCCGAAACAGCCAAATTATACGATCCGCTCGGCTGGTTATCACCAGTCGTAATTCGTGCGAAGATGCTGATGCAATCCCAATGACTGGAAAAAATCCAGTGGGACGATCATGTCTCCGCGAATACGTTAAAAACGTGGAACACGTTTTGCGAGGATTGGGGTAATTTGGAAAAAGTAATATTTCCCAGATGGATCCGTTACGGACCAGATACAGTTTCGGTGGAATTACACGGATTCTGCGATGCTTCGCTCGGAGCATACTCGGCCGTCACGTATTTACGCGTGACGACCATGACCGAGGAAGTTTTCACAACCTTGATCATGGCAAAAACAAGGGTGGCTCCCATAAAAACGCAGTTGATTCCGATTCTCGAATTGAATGGAGCCGTACTGCTCACCGAGCTGACAGTGCATGTAGAACGGCCACTTTCGATAAAAATTGACCGTATAGTCTGTTGGTCAGATTCCACAATTGCACTCGCTTGGTTGAAAAACATGCTTCAACTTGGAAGGTAGTGATAGCCAACCGAGTTTCGAAAATTCAAACCTTGCTTCCAAAGGCTGAATGGAGACACGTTCCGACCCGCTTCAATCCCGCGGATTTGAATTCGCGCGGAGTCGAAGCAGCGGAACTCATTCAGTCGAAGCTGTGGATTTCCGGACCAGCATGGTTAAGACCACCAGAGAAAAATTGGCCTAAAACGCCTGATTCCATCGATACGAGCGAGGGCAAGCGCATTCCGCACGCCCACGTTGCAACTTCAGAGAAAGAATGGGAATTCGTGTTCTGATTCTCAACCTGGAGTAAGCTACTTCGCGTAACTGCATACTGTCTCCGATTACGAAGACCGATGCAAGGTGAGCGAAGGTCGTTCGATGCAAGAGTTGTCGAAGCATCAGAATTGCAGTTAGCAAAAGAGAGAATCGTCCGCTACATCCAGCGAACGCATTTTGCGGGCGAGTACCAGTGTTTAAAAGAACACAGGGAAATTCCCGCAAAATCTCCCTAAAAATCTGAACCCTTTCCTAGACACAAACGAGGTCTTGAGAGTAGGTGGACGATTGGAGAATGCGACACTGGCATGGGAAACGAAGCACCCCATAATTCTGCCAAAACATCATGTGTCTACCATGATAATCCGGCAGTACCACGTAAATTCGTTGCACGGGGCTTGCAGCTGACGATATCCCTGGAGAAGCAGCAATTTTGGATCCTCGGTTGCCGAACCACGGCTCGAAAGGTCATTCATCAATGCATGAAATGCGTGAGATGGAGGGCACAAACCTCCACGCAGATCATGCAGGATTTGACCTTGGAACGCAGTCGTCCAGCACGGGCTTTTTAAAACTGCGGAGTTGATTATGCGGGACCGTACAAAGTCCGCGACTCCGCGGGCCGAGGAAACAGCTCATAAAGCGTACATAGCGGTTTTTGTCTGCTTCGCTACAAGGGCTGTACACATTGAACTCGTCCACGATTACACGACGAGTGCATTTTTGGCTGCATTCGATCGATTCATTGCCCGACGAAGAATCCCGTCCTGCATACGCAGTGACAACGGGACAAATTTCGTCGGTGCAGATCGTGAATTAAGAAAACATTTCAATATGGTGTGTAAAACGCCTGAAATGCAAAACGAATGTGGCCAGAAGGGCATTCGGTGGAAATTTAATCCACCCAGTGCCCCCCATTTTGGTGGGATGCAGGAAGCAGGGGTCAAATCGGTGAAGCATCATTTGAAGCGCATCATAGCAGAATTCACTCCCACGAGCGAAGAATTACAGACGTTACTCTGTAAAATCGAAACTAGTTTGAACTCGCGACCGATTGCCGCTCTGAGTGACAGCCCTGATGATTACGCGCCTCTCACACCGGCCCACTTTCTAATCGGTGGACCTGCGATGGCACCCCCGATGGAATCCGTGGAAAATGCAAACATTTCGCATCTTACAAGATGGAGAGCCATGCAAAAATTCCACGAGCAGCTCTGGAGACATTGGACGAGAGATTATCTCTCACACCTCCAGAACCGCTATAAATGGCAGACGGCAAATACACACCTAAAAAAGATTGATCTTGTATTGGTGCAGAACCCTCTCCTCCCCCCAAATCAGTGGGAAATGGGAAGAATAGAGGAAGTATTTCCGGGAAAGGATGGGCATGTACGTGTAGTTAAAATACGCACAGCCAAATCCAAATATACACGACCAATTACGCGGTTGTGTAAGCTGCCTGTGGCTGAGTTTTCGTTTGAGTCACCTTCGGCAACGGTCACCGAAGTCGAGCAGGTGAGCTAAACAAAACCGTTCGAGTTCGAAAAGACAAGGATTTTGGAAGGCGAGAACGGTTGATTCTCAACGGCCACTTGTCGCCTGTGCGACAGCGAAGAGTAGGGGTAATTTCCACCAATCTCGTTATCGCTTAGGCACGGGGACACTTAGTCTATGCTAGCGCTCCTAAATCGAAATTCGAACGACTCTTCGCCGGAAAAGATCAGTTACTGATTAGCCATGGAAAGAGAAAGTGAGCCAAGTACGCCAGAATCTGCGATCTCAAGCCCGGGGTTCGATGTCGCGTTCGAACGCATCCTCCAGCTGGTAGGGCTGCTCGAGGTCCCCCAGCCGAAGCAGGAAGCCGAGGTACCCCAGCCGGTACCCTCGACCAGCAGGGAACTAACCACGAAGGGGCCATTGGTCTTTCCAGTGGGCGGCTCCGGGCATAATGGTGCCGGCCCACATCCCAACGACCACCCGCCGATACAAATGCCCTTTACCCGGGGGACGCTTCGTCCTCCGCTGGACCAAAGAAGGGATACTAAAGTCTTGCCTGCTAAGGATGGACAACGAGTCGAAGACGCCGGTTGCATCAACGTCAAGCGCGACACTATTCGCGACCGAGCAACCGACATCGACGGCGGAGACGGCGCGTAAAACGTGCAATCGGCGTCGAAAAGCCACCGCCGCTAGAAAAAAGCTAAGGGAGGACGCCACAAAGAAGCCAGAATCTAGGAGGGAACGGCGGCGGAAAAGGCCGGGTAACCCGAACAGGGCATCGCAGAGCGATGCCCTGCCAACGGCGCCCGTCCAGGCCGTCCTCGCTTCCCTGCGGATGCTGCAGGAAAACAATTCCGCTGGGCCTTCCAATAAATGTGAGTAAATTGCATATTTTCTTGTATGTCACACGCCTACTCTCACTCGTGTCGCGGCCTATCGGTAGAATCGCTTCCTTGTTTATTGCACGGACCGTGCAAGGGGGGCGGTATGTTTAAAGATTGCATAATGCCGAGCGATTATCCTCGGCGACAATTACCGTTAATCCTGTTGGCGTACAATAAGCAAGAGATTATCTCTAATTGGATTTGTATAGCGAACGGTGATTGAAAAACGCGTTTATTATGAGTTTTTCTGGCATCGGTAACGGCTCATTACCTTTCGATTCGAGGGTGCTAACGGTGTTAGTGACGTCAGTACCGTGAGAGAGTAGTGCGCCGATAATGTGACAAGGAGAGACGGCCGAAATTCAGACAGCGCCACGGAACGACCAGTAAGAGTACCGCGGCGACGTCTTCGGCTGTCAATCCGTAACATTCTTACGGCGACTTCTGAACGAGACGCATCGGCTCCCGATCATATTCGATCAGAAGTTAATCGCGATTTAAGAGGGAAGATCCTCGTGCGAGAAAGCCAAAAAGACTGCTATTTTTAAAAGGGTTTAGCGAGCCTTGCTCGAAATGGTCGGAAATTCTTTCCCACCTTGCTTGGAAAACACGATTCGCATCTCGATTCGTGCAAGTGCACCTGAATCTCGTTCGAGAAAATCTCTATCGAGTTTAATCAATTTAAATTTACAGCATATTTTGGAGGGCTCGAGAATACACCAATAGGGTGTTCGACCCCTCCTGTGCGGAATTTATCGGTCGATTACAACGTATAAACGTTGGAATCATATAGAAGTCGACGGTTACCGTCCATACTTCTGTGTGATTGCCCTTCGGCTTAGGAGACACCAACAGGGAGGCACCTACGTGGTGTACCTCCAGGTGGGCTCACTGTAGTCAGGTCCACGTCCATTTTGGACGTGTGACTTTCGGTCTTCTCCTCCTTATTTCTATAGATCCCGCCGGTGTAACGTATAGAGGAGCACCAGTGCGGAGAAGTAACGGAGTCGTGGGTCAGGCCCCCGCGTAGTTCAAAAATACTGCAACGTATCACGTCGAGTAGTGTATTCGTGCAGTGAACAACGTGTAGTCGGGCTTCGCAGTGTAACTCTCGGCCAAATAAGTCATCTGTTGGAACGTGTTAAGAGAAGCCGCAGATTGACGGTCGTGCAGTGCACTGCAGTGCGACTCGACGCACAGACTCAGTGTGCATACTCACGGGAACAGTACATTAGGAGCCTTACAACCTACTCTTGCATCCCCGTCCACTGGGCAATCGACCACTGAATCGGCGAAGAAAAGAAGTTTAGTTCTCTTCCTAGCCAAAATACAGTGAACTTATAAGTCGTAATTTACGACAAGTTTACAATTCTCCGCTCCGGTACGTTCGAATTCCGTAGCCAGGAGCGCGAGCAAACGAGCGCGACGAAGATACGTATACCGTGTACGTGTGTCTAACACATAGTCGTGTTTTTCTGTTCATAGGAATCTTGGCCTACCTCATGCCTGCGAGTTCGGCGACCCAGCATCGCGGAACGGCCAGACACGAGGCCAAAGATTAATTTCCCTGTTCAGTCTCGTTACTTTTTAATTATAATTATTAGTTGGGTTTTTCTTTTGTTTCTTTTATTTGGTTTTTGTAATAAAAGGTCGGTCTAAAAGGCCGGCGAAAAGAAAACCATTTGTGTCCGATTCACTTCCCCTATAAAACTCCCACACCTCTATCCGGACTCATTCGTTAAAAGTATATCCAAGCTTTTTAACAAATATAATGAATAAATAAATAAATAAATCTTAAAAATCTAATTAATATTAATAATAGTAAAAGAGAATTACATCAATTATATAAAACTATTAACATAAAAATTTCACTAATTAAATTTTATGATAATGGTGCAGATATATTAGAAGAACATAATAAAAATCATAATAATGATATACTAGGAATAATTCTTATTATCCCTTTATTAATAATTATTAAACGTCTATTAGTTTCTTTATAACATATATTTACTATATAAAATAATCCAGATTGTGAGTAATTGGGTGTGTTCACACGACGATGCACGGACATTTTAAGAACGCGTCCTTCCGGCGCCTACTTGTACCCGTATAGGCATTAGCCTCATCTGTTCTTGTTACTGTTGGTAACAACTTTTTATTCAACCGTTTCTGTTACATGTCGCATCTCCGACGGGCTGTTCTGTATTTATGGCGTATACTATATCGAGCTTTTAATAAATATTCTCTTTACTGCGTTTAATAACCAACACAGATGAACATAAACCATGAGCAATTATTATTAAATAACATCTATATAAACTTAAATTTGTTAATGTTATTAATCTAGAAATTAAAATTCTCATATGAACTACTGAAAAATATGCAACTCAAATTTTTATATGAATTCGACGTAAACATAAAATACTTAAAATAATACCACCAATTAAACTAATAATTATTACATAAATTTTAATTATTATTATATTATTATAGAAAATTAAAATAAAACGTAATAATCCATGAGTTTCTAATTTTAATATAATTGAAGCTAAAATTATAGAACAAAAAACAGGATCTTCAACATGAGCTTTTAATAATCAAATATGTTAGGGGGAGTAGGTTTGAAAAAACCTCGCCTAACGGTGGTCCGGATCGTGAGGGAAGGAACGTCGAGAAAAGAATACAAATTTTAATTTGATTTTCGCTTAGCCGAATGACTCGACTAAGCCTTTTATTTTGAATGTTTGGAAACTAAATTACGCAATTTTGTCTGCCCGGCCAGACGCCGCTGCAGCTAATCCTGTTTAGTAAACCTGTAACAGAAAGAGACACGAATAGGCGTTAAATACCTGTGAACGTGGATCACGCTGTGTGTCTTACTTTCTTCCGCGCTCGTCTGGTCTGTGCTTGTCGCACCCAGGAGCGGGGATCTCAGCCGCCGCGATGCGCAGCTAAGCTAGTGGACTGTATGTGTGAGCGTTCCCGTTAAACCGGGAATCGCTCGCTTATTATTGTCGTGTACGAGATTTCTGCTCGTCTCATTTCACGACTGCAATTTCTGACTGTCGCAGGAGAAGGTGATCGGAGGGAGGTTGTAAGGCTCCAACTTTTCAGCCGGTCCTCGGCCCTTCACCGCCTTCGTAAGTGCGTACGGGCACCGTGTGGTGCAGGCTTGTCAACGGCACCCTTAGTGCGACTTACTGTTGGGCCTGAGACCACGTTGCTGTCGGAGTCGCTGTCCTACGTGCAGTGACCGTACTCCACTGGCGATATTGAGACGTGTCCTAGCTTTCGCCCATAGCTCGGGTTTAAGAATGTCTCCCGCTTCGACTAGAAGACGGCAAATCCACCCAGGGTACTCTTCACACCTGTATGGTGGGTTCGAAGCCGTTTTTGACAATCAATTGGAGGAAGGAGTTTGAACCTCGATCCTCTAGGGCACGATGATTCCACTCAGGGTTTTTCCCGCACCTGGATTATGGAGTCGTGTCCTAAGAAAAGCGCGAAGAACCTCGCACCTATAAATTGGGATTAAGTTTAACCCTCTATCCGTGGGGAAACGATTGATCCACTCAGGGTTTCTTCCCGCACCTGGATTATGGGATCGTTTCCCCGGAAGCACTCGAAGAACCTCGAGTCTATTCCGAATTAATTTTAATTACCGAGCTCGGTCGTGTACCGACTGGCTCGCTACGATAACCCGCTGATAATTCCTTGTGGAACTCCGAGGGTAGTCGAAGAACTCGACTCGGTTCGGAATGTTCGAATTATCCTTTTATGCAACTGCTGAGCGTGTTCGTGTACCGAAGTGTTCGTGGCAGTGGTTTGATAGCAAGAGACGGGCGAGCACGAGCTGCCAAAAGTGAGCGCGTGAGGGGGGAGAGTCTTCCGTCACGCGGCGCTGTCGCCGTGTCTCTCGTCCGTCTCTGTCTATTATAGAATTTTCGTACCTTCTCTAAACTCGGGCGTTTGAACCGCTTGTTTCAAAATTGAACGTTAATTAATCGTTCGCGTGACTTTGCAGAAAACCTCGAGAACCGTGTTTTTCTGTCCTCTAATGTTTTGAATAGCGGACGCGTCCACCTAGAATCTTCCTGGTCGGTCGCGTAACCGAAAACAAACTGGGTGACGAATTGTTTCGGATTTAAATTAAATTTCGAATTTTACTCGATATTTCAACAAATATGTAATCTAAAAATTGGAATTTTAATTAAAAAAGATAAAATTATAAATATAAATAAATATTTATTACATGTATATAATATTATTTCTATTATATTAAACATGATATAATTTTTAATTTTAATAATTAAAAATAAAAATAATAAACATGGAAAAAAAAAATAGAGTATAAAATATTAAATATATTCTTGCTAAAATTCGTATTTCTCCTATTCCTCAATAAATAATTATTAAAAGTATTAAAATTAATCTAATTTCAAAATAAAAATTAAATTAAAATATTATTAGATATAAAAATAAAATTAATGTAATTAATAAAATTATTAAAAATTTATGCATAAATTATAATAATTAATTATATTTAATGAAATAATAATGATTCTAAAAATTCATAATCTTAAAATAATTAATATAAAAGAATTGTTAAAATAGGTGCGAGTTGTCGCTCTCACCTTTTAACGAGGAGTCCGAATTACGACGGAGTGGGAATGTGGGGGAAAGTGAATCGGTACACTTATAAATTTCTTTCGCCTAGTCGAACTCGACTAGGCCGTTTATTTTAATTGAACATTAACAAAAAGAAAATAAAATACCAAAATTAAACAAAAATGAAAATTTAAAAAATGCCAGGAAAAAACCAGCCCGTTGGCTGGCTCGGAAAAACCTGGCCGCCCTTTGGCCTCTTACGGCTTTCGTCTCGGTCTTCTGTAACAAAAAGTGACCGAAATTCGGCTATAAATACTTGACAATTCTCGTTGCGTTGTTGGACTCGCTTCAATCCACACGCTCCTTACTCTGTTTATGATAAACAGGAGCGGGATTCTTACACAGCGATAAGCAACTGTACTAGTGTATGATTGAACGTTTCTCGTGTGATCGAGAAACGTTCGACTGCAGTTCTGGAAACGTTTAATTGCAGATGGGGAAGACAAGATTTGAATCTTGATCTTCTCACTGCTGCGGGCTTGATTATTGCAGGAGGAGACAACAGGTGGACGTTGTAAGGCTCCAAAAATTGTCCACTCCGTAATTCCGCGTCGTTCCCTGGTCCGTACGGGACCGGTGTGATGCAAGCCCTTAACTGCGCTAGAAGCGTCTGAAGGTTAAGGTGCTTACACCACGGTGCCCTTTGTACGTCGCTCTACACCGAGTGTCCCTACACACTGGCGATCCACAACCGACGCTCGAGCCAGACGAATTCAGCCGAAAGCACTGCGCCAAACAAGGCCCCTATGGGGGTGGTTCTCAAACTGAAATGCGACTTTGGGAAACGACGATCCCACTCAGGGTATGCGTCAAAAGGCCCCTATATGAGTGTTCGAATCGTACAAAAATCAAGGAAAACCGAGAAGTTTTCTCGGTTCTCGTTACACGACAGCTGATTACAGCGGTACGTGCCTTCCACACAACGGTGGCGACAATCAAACACTATTTAAGTTAACTGTAAATTGTTTCAATGCTTCGTTCGATTCCAGAATGGTTCTGTTAACACAACGATCACTAAACTCACGAAACCGTGAGGTACGAAATCCGACTAGGTTAATTCTTTGGAATTTTACCACAGTCTTAATTTCGTTCCGTCTCGGTTCTGTGGTGCAACGATACAATTGAACGAATTTAGTTGATCGTATATGGTGATCGTGGTGTTGGACGAGGTCGGCTTAGACGATGCGAACTCGTCGAGAACCAGATAGCAAGTGATCGCAGAGACAGACCCTCTTGTCCGCGGTCGTGAGAGGGGAAATTGTCTGTCTCGTATTAACTTTGTATCCTCTCTGTTATTTCGACGTAGTAACACCTGTTCTCATGGAACCGTTACTGGGCCGATCGCGTGACTATGATCGAAGGTAAAGGGTATAGCCGAATAAGGGGGTCAAATGTGCCCCCAAACCGAATGGAACGAGCCACGGGTCATTCGATAGCAAAAAAAAAATAACCCCTGTGTGCAAATTTTTAACTTGAAATCTCGACCGTGTGGGTAGTAATTGGGTGAAAAAGTAAATCATGTTTTTGAATTATTTCTCTTGACCTATTGAGTAAAAAATGTAAAAAATTCAGAGACATTTCGGGTACCGGGGCACATACTTTGGGAGATTTTCAGATTTTGATTGAAGAACCAGGTAGTGAAAAATAAAAAACAGCAAAAATGCCGAAAAATGCCGATTACGTATTGAAGGAGGCCCGGAACTACTTTTATACTTTTACAGTAAACAGGTATTACTATTACTATTACTCTCAATTTTTTCAGATTTTTCATTTTGGTGCGCCGCAGTGAAAAAATAAAAACCGAGTTTTCCTCATTTTCTGCGTATTAGAGTAACTTACACGTTGAATTTTTATGCATCCTTCAATATATAAGTGTTTTGTAGACTGTTTAATGTTTCTACACTAAGCAGAATTACATAACAATTGAAACAAATAAAATAAAGCCAACCATTGGGTGTATATATCCTAAAAATTCAACGATATTTTCAACGGCGTCGATGGCGCAGCGTTAGAGTGTCCGACTGCTGAAACGCTGGAATTTTTTTTACCGTAGGTTCGTGTGTCTCTTCTGGACTTAGTATTTTTTTTTTATTCATTATTTATTTTTTCAAATTCTAACTATATAACAATGCTTTATATTTATTTATAAATGTTCTGATAGCATTTTACAAATATTTTAACCTGAAATATGTATAAATATAGTCTTGAAGTGTTTTTTGCGTTTTTATTTTTTTTGTCAACCACGATTATTGTTTAACATCTCTTACACTGAAATTAATGTGAAATGTTAGTTTTCAAATCTCTTACCTTTGACTATTGTGAATGGATCGGAGCAGAAGATTGTATATTGGCTTACTATTACTTCTTCTCGCCCTTCGATCAAGCAGATCTTTCCTTCTCGTTCTCTTTCTTTGATAAATATGAATGTTTGCTGCGGCTTTAGTATCTAACGTTGACATGTAAGGGTTATTATCCTTTCCTTACTGCTGGTTTTAAAGATAATGGAAACACTTGTAGGATCAACCTCTACGGACCATGCCAAGTAATTATGTATAAATCCCATCGCATACAGTAGCTTGAACTGAGTAATTAAAAAATACATTGTGAAACCCGAACGCGACAATCAGCCATTGACCTGAACGGTCTGGGCCCTCACCCAACGAACCTTTATTTCCTTCGTAACGCAGGTAGGACAATTAATCATTTTTCCCCGTGGTTTCCATCGAGCAATGATACTTAATTCAAAAATAAGCATGAAACGATCAAACTGGTACTTAAAAATGGGTTTATTAGAAAAAAGTATCATTGGCAGAGAGTGGGTTAATAGATTTGGCGTGGAATGGCACTTACATGTCTACGTTAGATACTAAAGCCGCAGCAAACATTCATATTTATCAAAGAAAGAGAACGAGAAGGAAAGATCTGCTTGATCGAAGGGCGAGAAGAAGTAATAGTAAGCCAATATACAATCTTCTGCTCCGATCCATTCACAATAGTCAAAGGTAAGAGATTTGAAAACTAACATTTCACATTAATTTCAGTGTAAGAGATGTTAAACAATAATCGTGGTTGACAAAAAAAATAAAAACGCAAGAAACACTCCAAGACTATATTTATACATATTTCAGGTTAAAATATTTGTAAAATGCTATCAGAACATTTATAAATAAATATAAAGCATTGTTATATAGTTAGAATTTGAAAAAAAAAATAATGAAGAAAAAAAAATACTAAGTCCAGAAGAGAGACTCGAACCTACGGTAAAAAAGCTTCCAGCGGTTCAGCAGTCGGACACTCTAACGCTGCGCCATCGACGCCGTTGAAAATATCGTTGATTTTCTAGGATATATTGCGCTCAACGGTTGGCTATATTTTATTTGTTTCAATTGTTATGTAATTCTACTTAGTGTAGAAACATTAAACAGTCTACAAAACACTTATATATTGAAGGATGCATAAAAATTCAACTTGTAAGTTACTCTAATACGCAGAAAATGAGGAAAAACTCGGTTTTTATTTTTTTTCACCGCGGCGCACCAAAATGAAAATCTGAAAAAATTGAGAGTAATAGTAATAGTAATACCTGTTTACTGTAAAAGTATAAAGTAGTTCCGGGCCTCCTTCAATACGTATTCTGCATTTTTCGGCATTTTTTGCGGTTTTTTATTTTTCACTAACTGGTTCTTCTATCACATAATCTTAAAATCTCACAAAGTATGTGCCCCGGTACCCGAAATGTCTCTGAATTTTTACATTGTTTTTCTCAATAGGTCAAGAGAAATAATTCAAAAACGTGATTTTCATTTTCACCCCATTACTACCCCCACGGTCGAGATTTCAAGTTAAAAATTTGCACACAGGGGTTATTTTTTTTTTGCTATCGAATGACCCGTGGCTCGTTCCATTCGGTTTGGGGGCACATTTGATCCCCTTATTCGGCTATACCCTTTGGATTTTTTCTACACGGTATTGCTCCCGAAACATATTACGCCGCAGAGAAGGCTCTGGAATGTCGTGTACACTGAGGACAACACCGTATAAGAAATGTCCCCTTTTTCTATAGATCACGCGAGAACTTAACCGCTGTTTCTTATTAACGAGTTAACGCGTTATTTAAACAAGAATAATTATTTAAACTAAAATTAAATCTTTATTTATTACATTCAATAAATATATCATAGTTAGTAATTAAAATAAATAAAATTAAATTAATGAAATTTCTTAAAATATACTTGTTAGGGGGAGTAGCTTTGAAAAAACCTCGCCTAACGGTGGTCCGGATCGTGAGGGAAGGAACGTAGTGAAAAGAATACAGATTTTAATTTTAATTTTCGCTTAGTCGAATGACTCGACTAAGCCTTTTATTTGGAAACGTTTATAAACCAAAATTACGTAATGATTTTGTCTGCCCGGCCAGACACCGCTGCAGCTAATCCTGTTTGGTAAACCTGTAACAGAAAGAGACACGAATAGGCGTTAAATACCTGTAAACGTGAATCACGCTGTGTGTCTTACTTTCTTCCGCGCTCGTCTGGTCTGTGCTTGTCGCACCCAGGAGCGGGGATCTCAGCCGCCGCGATGCGCAGCTAAGCTAGTGGACTGTATGTGTGAGCGTTCCCGTTAAATCGGGAATCGCTTGCTTATTATTGTCGTGTACGAGATTTCTGCTCGTCTAATTTCACGACTGCAATTTCTGACTGCAATTTAAGACTCTGATGTATGACTGTCGCAGGAAAAGGTGATCGGAGGGAGGTTGTAAGGCTCCAACCTTTCAGCCGGTCCCCGGCCATTCACCGCCTTCGTAAGTGCGTACGGCACTGTGTGGTGCAGGCTTGTCAACGGCGCCCTTAGGTCGACTTACGGTTGTGCCTGAGACCACGTTGCTTTGTCGGATGCTCCGTCCTACGCACAGGGACCGTACTCCCTGGAGATGTTTGGACGTGTCCTAGCTTTCGCCGATAGCTGGGGTTTAAAAAGTGTCCCGCTTCGACTGGAAGACGGCAAATCCACCCAGGGTATTATTCACTCCTGTATGGTGGGTTCGAAGCCGTTTCTGACAGCCAATTGGAGGAAGGAGTTTGTATCTCGTTCCTCTAGTGCACGATGATTCCACTCAGGGTTTCTTCCCACACCTGGATTATGGAGTCGTGCACTAAGAAAGGTGCGAAAAACCTCGCACCTATAAATTGGGATGAGCTTAGCCCTCTATCCCTGGGGAAACGATTGAGTCCACTCAGGGTTTCTTCCCACACCTGTTTATGGATCGATTCCCCGGAAGCACTCGAATTACTTAAAGCCTATTCCGAATTAAATAAGTCTTTTTACAGAGCTCGGTCGGGTACTGACTGGCTCGATACGATAACTCGTGAATAATTCTTTTACAGCTCCGAGGGTAGTCGAAGAACTCGACTCGGATCGGGTCGCTCGAATTATTCGTGTATTCGACTGCTGAGCGTGTTCGGATACCGAAGTGCTCGTGGCAGTGGTTTGATAGCGAGTGACGGACGAGCACGAGCTGCCAAAGTGAGCGCGTGAGTGGGGAGAGTCTTCCGTCACGCGGCGCTGTCGCCGTGTCTCTCGTCCGTCTGTGTCTATTATAGAATTTTCGTACCTTCTCTAAACTCGGGCGTTTGAACCGCTTGTTTCAACATTGAACGTTAATTAATCGTTCGCGTGACTTTGCAGAAAACCTCGAGAACCGTGTTTTTCTGTCCTCTAACATTTTGAATAGCGGACGCGTCGACCTAGAATCTTCCTGGTCGGTCGCGTAACCGAAAACAAACCGGGTAACGAATTGTTTCGGATTTAAATTAAATTTCGCATTTTAATTGATATTTAAACATACCGCCCCCCTTGCACGGTCCGTGCAACAAGAATAGGCGGCGTAGGTCGCGGTCACGTCGCGTAAAGCCCGTAGAGAAGGTAGAAGTACACTTTCAACAACTTTCTATTGTAAAAGTTTAACTGTACTTACTCAGCGGAATTCGGGTCTTCGTTTATCCCGTGTGGGCTTCGCCGGCCGTTGTCGATATTGACTCATCGACGGGCAGTTTACACAACCGTGTAATCGGACGTGTGTATGTAGACGTAACTGTACGTACTTTAACTACACGCACGCACCTGTCTCGGCCCGGTAATACTTCCTCGATTCGTCCCATTTCCCATTGATTCGGGAGAAGAGGGTTTTGCACTAAAACCAAGTCATTCGGTTTTAACTGCACTTGGGTGGTGCGCCACTTATAGCGTTTCTGGAGGTGCGTGAGATAATCTCGCGTCCAATGTTTCCAGAGCTGCTCGTGGAATTTCTGGATTGCTCTCCATCGCGTAAGCCGCGAGAGATTTTCCTTTTCCACTGACTCGACCGGAAGTGCATTCATCGGTCTGCCTATTAGGAAGTGGCCCGGCGTGATGGGCGCATAATCCTCGGGACAGTCACTCAAAGCGGCGATCGGTCGCGAATTCAAACTCGCCTCGATCTTGCAAAGTAGTGTCTGCATTTCCTCGCTTGTGGTGCGTGCCGCGTTTCGGCAGCCGATGATCCAGAATTTCTGTCTCACCGTGTACATGGTCAATTGCAAACCCCCGTGCAACGTATCCACGTGGCATTGCCTGATTATCATGTTAGACACATGATGTTTCGGCAGGATAATCGGGTGTTTGGTTTCCCATGCAAGCGTCGCATTCTCCAACCTTCCACCCACTCGTAAGACTTCCTTATCGTCGAGAAATGGGTTTAGGCTCTTTAGAGGAGATGTCGCAGGGATTCCCTTGCGCTTTTTCAAGCACCGGTACTCTTCTGCGAAATGCGTACGCTGTAAGTAGCGTGCAATTCTCTCTGTTGCACGCTGGATTTCCGCTGCTTCGACAACTTTTGCATCGAATGACCTTCGATCTCCGACCGCCGGCCTCCGGAATCGGAGGCAATAGGCAGTCACACGTTGTAGCTTGCTCCATTGGGAAAATCGGAAAACTAAGTTCCATTCCTTTTCCGGAGTGGCCACGAGGGTATGCGATACGCGTTTACCCTCCTCGGTCTCGAGCGAGGCTGGCGATTTCGGCCAATTTTCCTCTGATTGTCGAAGCCATTTCGGCCCAGAAATCCATAATTCGGACTGAATGAGTTCTGCGGCGTCTACACCTCGCGAATTCAGATCCGCTGGGTTGAAGCGCGTGGGAACGTGCCGCCATTCAGCTTTTGGGAGCATGGTCTGAATTTTTGACACACGGTTGGCTATCACAACCTTCCATGTCGACGCATGCTTTTTCAACCAAGCGAGTGCAATCGTGGAATCTGTCCAGCAGATTATGCGGCTCATTTCTATGGGGAATGAATGTTTCACGTGCACTATAAGCTCGGAAAGTAACACAGCCCCATTCAATTCCAGGACGGGGATAGACTGTGTTTTTATCGGAGCCACTCGTGTCTTTGCCATGATTAATGTCGTAAACACGTCATTATTTTTCGTCGTCACACGTAAGCAAGTGACGGCCGAATAGGCAGCGAGTGATGCATCGCAGAATCCGTGTAGTTCCACAGTAACTGCGTCTGCTCCGTATTGGATCCATCTCGGGAATTTTAGTTCTTTGAGACTGCTCCAATCCTGCAAAACGTGTTCCACGTTTTTTGCGTGTCCGTGGAAATTTGGTCGTCCCACTGGATTTTCTCCAGCCATTGGGGCTGCATCAGAATTTTTGCACGGATTACGACTGGTGATAACCAGCCGAGGGGATCGAAGAGCTTCGCGATCTCCGAGAACAAATTTCTTTTTGTCATCGGTAACGCAGACGGTTGAAACCGTTGCAGATCGAAATGGAAGTAGTCTCCGGATGGGATCCATCGTAGACCAAGCAGTTTTAGTTCGGAATCGTCGAACAGAGTGAGGTCTACGGCGTGGGAGTGAGCACCTTGGGGGATGTTCCGCAATAATTTCGCGGAGTTTCCAGCCTATTTTCTCAACTTGAACCCACCGCCCTGCAGGAGATCGCAGACTTGCTTGCGAATTTTCTAGCAGGGTTTTGTTGGACGCTCCCATAAATACGTCGTCGACGTATATGTCCCTCTCGAGGATCGGAGCGGCGAGAGGATACCTCTCTCCATCCTGTTCCTTTAATTCGAGGAGGGTACGCATCGCTAAATATGGGGCGCACGCCGTACCGTATGTTACGGTATTCAATTCGAAAGCTTTGAGCTTTTCGTCGTTTGACGCGCGCCATACGATGCATTGGAAACGACGGTCCTGTGGGGCGACGAGGATTTGCCGAAACATCTTCTCGATATCTGCCACCAGAACGTACTCATACAGACGCCACCTCGTTAAAACCGAGGTGATATCGTTCTGTAATTTTGGTCCGACATGCAGGACGTCGTTTAGGGATCGCCCTCCGACCGTTCTGCTGGTTGCATTGAACACAACGCGCAGTTTGGTCGTTGGACTTTCCGTGCGTACGACCGCTCGATGCGGAATGTACAGTCGATTCTGGTCAATCGGCTCAAGCCGAGTCATGTGACCTAAGGACTCGTACTCCGCGAGGAACTCAGAGTATTCTCTGTCGAGGGTCGCATCGGCGTCCAATTTACGCCTCATCCTCGCGAGGGCGGACAGCGCTATGTGGAACGAGTGTCCTAACGCTTCGTCCGGTCTCGGGTGATTCAAGGGCAATCGGACTATAAACCGTCCGGTTTTGTCCCGTTTGACGGTTCTTCGGAAGAGTGCTTCGCACTCTTCTTCCGCCTTGGACCGCACCGAGGTCGTGGGGATTTCTTCGGTTTCCCAGAATCGTCGAAACGCATGATCCAGCGATTCAAGAACGGTGCAATGCAGCGTTCTTACCGTATTCTGGCCGTCGCCTTCAGCGTGTATAGGGCCGGATATAACCCAGCCAAACGCCGTTTCTTGAGCGATCGGACCTTCATTCGCCCCTCGTCGGAAGCCCGAACGAATCACCTGAGCATATAAATCCGCTCCGATCAGAATTTCGGATCGTAGGATCGGCCCTGGCTTCTGGATCGGCTAACGGTAAACCTCGGAACGCACTGTAAACACTCGCGTTCGCCGACGTGTTGCGGTAGGTCGTGATTTTCGGCACGACGTACGCATGAGCGACACATATCGGTTTCGACTCGTTTATCGAGCCGAGGTTTAAACCGACGCTATATTTTATTTGCTGCGTCTGGCCGCCCCCAAGCCCGATACCGTGGCTGGGGTACGTACGCGTTTCAATCGGAGGTCGTTTGCCAGACCTGCGGAAACGAATGACGTCTCCGATCCTTGGTCTAACAGTGCTCGCGCTATTCGCGATGCACCGTTCTCTCCGAACACGCGTACTCGTGCCGTGGCTAGCAGCACGGTCCTCGTTTCGCCTGTACCGAGCGCGGTACAGTGTGATGTCGAGGCCGGTTTCTTGTAGGCCTTCGAAGTCGAAGGTTTTCCTTTCGGCTTCGACACGGCCGTCCTTCGTGGTTGAGCGTTGTAATCGCTCTCGTCACGTTGGCCGTATGTATTTTGTGCCTGCGGCCTCGTATAACTTTGTTCCCGCAGTCCATCATAGCGGAGGAGGGTATGATGCTTCCCCCTACACCGATGGCATTCCTGGGGTCTCTGACATTGTGATGCCGTATGAGAAAGGTCGAGGCACAGCACGCAGGCCATGCGGTTCTGCACGTAGTGGTGACGCATTTTTGGCGTCAGCACTTGAAAATTGGTGCATTGAGGCAGACTGTGTGCCCCAGTGCAGAATCCGCATACTGGCATCCGCATTGGTTTGGTTCGCCCGTCGTTTGCGGAACTTGAGCGTCTCGGGTTTGGGGCCGAGTCGGTTCCCATAACGACGTTATGGCTTGTCAGAGGCTTCGAAGCGACGCTTTTTGGTCGAGCGTCGATGGGCTTCGGCATGCGGGGATTTGTTTCCGGGGCGAGAGCTGCCTCTCGACGGTCCTCTTTCATCGAAAGCAGCGCTTGCGCGTGATGATCGATGAAGGTTCGGACATCCTCGAACATCGGGTAGTTAGTCGAGAGGCCGAGCGATCTCTGCCATTCCAGCTCCAATTTCGGAGTGAAATGTTGTATCGTCCAGTACGCTAGCATCCATTCTACTAGCTGTTCGGACGTGCCCTTTTCTTAATGCAGCTAGAGTCTCTGTGCATTCCACAGTGACCTGCTGCATGCTGGCTAGATCGTTGAATTCAATCTGCTTCAGCGAAAATAGTTTGTCGAGCAACCTTCCCGTGACCATGCGTGGAAGCCCGTATTTCTCCTTGAGCATTCTCCACGCTTCGGGGAAGTTGCGCCCGACAATCTCGAGCGACGAAATCGTCGCGAGAGCTGGTCCTTCCAAGCACGCGTTCAGATGGTACAATTTCTGTACATCTGATAACTGAACATTGTTCATCACCCCGGTGGAAAATAGATCCTCGAAATGTTCCCATTCCCGAGGATCCCCTCCGAATTTAGGCAATCTTTGCTTCGGGAGCTCAATGGGCATGCTGAATTGCTGGACCTCCGGTGCCGGTGGTCTCGATTCAGCAGCGATTCGTGTCAGCTCGGCGGTTACGAAATCCTGGAATTCCTGGAATTCGTTTTCCACGCCGAGGAGGTAGCCTGGCTTAAAAAGCGTATAGGCTTGTCTTTCTGCGGCGGGAATCATCTTCCGCACGTTCGCATACATGGTGCGGACATCCCGCCATGTTCGCCCGGCGTAGTCGAGCTTTTCTTGGAGGAGTTTCTCCATGAATTTAGCTCTGCCCCATTTTTTTGAGATTTATGCTAACGGATCTAAGACGGTCGAACTCGTCTGTTAACTCCATGAGCTGATCCTCAATGTCGGCACGCGACATGGACTCGTTTAACGCCATAGCGAGTTTGTCGAGGATTAATCAACTCGATTCAACTCTTACGTGTGTGACCGTTCCCCCGTGTGACGGTCCGTTTCGGATCGGGGGACGCGGAGGAAGGTGGTGGCCGAATCAGTCGGCTGCCCAAGGTTCGGTGCGTTGAGTGACGGAGGCGGTTTCGGTTTTGTAGACGTTTATTCGTTATTGCTGTACAAGGCGGGCGGTGTTTGCCAAAAACGGTGGACGCGGACACAGCTTATGACTACCGGTGGACGCGGACAATGTTTAGCGGCGGACGCAGACAGTGTTCGGACGCGGACAATGTTTAACGGCGGACGCGGACAATCTTTAGCGGCGGACGCAGACAGTGTTCGGACGCGGACAATGTTTAACGGCGGACGCGGACAGTCTTATAAACTAACGGGTCCTTAGCAGCTACGGTTTAGCGTTCGGTCGCTCGGTAGAGGGGGAGGGAGAGACAATGCCCTACTGCCGCTTACCACAAGGCGGGCGACGAGGTAGGGCCCCGGTAGGAAGGTAGGAGCGGACTGTCAGTTACTAGGGTAACCAATGACGGGCGGTGGGTCGTCGGAAACGGCTGAGGGGGTGAATCGGGTAGGAGGACAATACCCTACTGCCGCTTACCACAAGGCGGGCGACGATGTAGGGCCCCGGTAGGAAGGTAGGAGCGGACTGTCAGTTACTAGGGTAACCATTGACGGAGGGTGGGTCGTAGGAAACGGCTGAGGGGTGAATCGGGTAGGAGTACAATACCCTACTGCCGCTTACCACAAGGCGGGCGACGATGTAGGGCCCCGGTAGGAAGGTAGGAGCGGACTGTCAGTTACTAGGGTAACCATTGACGGATGGGTTAGGTCAGAGCAAAAGCCGTGGCGGGAGCGGGCTGAAGCAATACCCTGCCGACGCTTACCACAAGGCGGGCGTCTTGGCAGGGCCCGGGTAGGAATACTAGGAGCGGACTGTCGGTTACTAGGGTAACCACTGACGGAGGTATGGCGGTTCGGTCACGAGGGTGCCCCTCGCACTCTCGTGTTTCCAAAAATTCGGACTCGTACAGATTGTAGGATATACTCCGGCAATCTCTCACCACTTAATTAGGCTTCGGCGAGCTAGGCACGAGTCCGACGTCTCCGGCCGATAGCCCGGTTCTTATAATCCGCGGATGCGGTATTCGGTTGCGCGAATTCGCGGCCGCCCAGCGGTCGCGTGACTAATTAGCGCCTCGCGAGATCGGTTGCGCGAAGGCGCGGACGCCTGGCGGCCGGGCGCGGTACTATTGGCCGCGGAGACATAGCGCGACGACGCTCGGTCAGCGCCTTGGAGGGGATATCGGCGTTACACGTGGTAATTTCGTCACGTGCAAAGGCAGTCACCTTTTCCCGTTCCAATCAACCTCGTTTGATCCGGCTCGAAGGACCTTATGTTAGGGGGAGTAGGTTTGAAAAAACCTCGCCTAACGGTGGTCCGGATCGTGAGGGAAGGAACGTAGTGAAAGGAATACAGATTTTAATTTTAATTTTCGCTTAGTCGAATGACTCGACTAAGCCTTTTATTTGGAAACGTTTATAAACCAAAATTACGTAATGATTTTGTCTGCCCGGCCAGACGCCGCTGCAGCTAATCCTGTTTGGTAAACCTGTAACAGAAAGAGACACGAATAGGCGTTAAATACCTGTAAACGTGAATCACGCTGTGTCTTACTTTCTTCCGCGCTCGTCTGGTCTGTGCTTGTCGCACCCAGGAGCGGGGATCTCAGCCGCCGCGATGCGCAGCTTAGCTAGTGGACTGTATGTGTGAGCGTTCCCGTTAAATCGGGAATCGCTTGCTTATTATTGTCGTGTACGAGATTTCTGCTCGTCTAATTTCACGACTGCAATTTCTGAGTGCAATTTAAGACTCTGATGTATGACTGTCGCAGGAAAAGGTGATCGGAGGGAGGTTGTAAGGCTCCAACCTTTCAGCCGGTCCCCGGCCATTCACCGCCTTCGTAAGTGCGTACGGCACTGTGTGGTGCAGGCTTGTCAACGGCGCCCTTAGGTCGACTTACGGTTGTGCCTGAGACCACGTTGCTTTGTCGGATTCTCCGTCCTACGCACAGGGACCGTACTCCCTGGAGATGTTTGAACGTGTCCTAGCTTTCGCCGATAGCTGGGGTTTAAAAAAGTGTCCCGCTTCGACTGGAAGACGGCAAATCCACCCAGGGTATTATTCACTCCTGTATGGTGGGTTCGAAGCCGTTTCTGACAGCCAATTGGAGGAAGGAGTTTGTATCTCGTTCCTCTAGTGCACGATGATTCCACTCAGGGTTTCTTCCCACACCTGGATTATGGAGTCGTGCACTAAGAAAGGTGCGAAAAACCTCGCACCTATAAATTGGGATGAGCTTAGCCCTCTATCCCTGGGGAAACGATTGAGTCCACTGAGGCTTTCTTCCCACACCTGTTTATGGATCGATTCCCCGGAAGCACTCGAATTACTTAAAGCCTATTCCGAATTAAATAAGTCTTTTTAGAGAGCTCGGTCAGGTACCGACTGGCTCGATACGATAACTCGTGAATAATTCTTTTACAGCTCCGAGGGTAGTCGAAGAACTCGACTCGGATCGGGTCGCTCGAATTATTCGTGTATTCGACTGCTGAGCGTGTTCGGATACCGAAGTGCTCGTGGCAGTGGTTTGATAGCGAGTGACGGACGAGCACGAGCTGCCAAAGTGAGCGCGTGAGTGGGGAGAGTCTTCCGTCACGCGGCGCTGTCGTCGGGTCTCTCGTCCGTCTCTGTCTATTATAGAATTTTCGTACCTTCTCTAAACTTGGGCGTTTAAACCGCTTGTTTCAAAATTGAACGTTAATTAATCGTTGGCGTGACTTTGCAGAAAACCTCGAGAACCGTGTTTTTCTGTCCTCTAACATTTTGAATAGCGGACGTGTCGACCTAGAATCTTCCTGGTCGGTCGCGTAACCGAAAACAAACCGGGTAACGAATTGTTTCGGATTTAAATTAAATTTCGCATTTCAATTGATATTTAAACAATACTCACTCGTTTATGATTGTCCTTTTTGTGATTATACCGGAAACAGAAGAGCAGACCCCGCAACGGCCGTACGCATTTATACTGTCGACGCGCGTGCGTGCGAGGAAACTGTCGCGATCGTCCCCAGGACCGTATCTAGCGAAAGACGAGTCGCTGCATACTGCTCGCTTTTTTTTCTCAATTCCGGAACATAATTAAATAAAATATTCCCAATAATATCATATTTTATAATTGATTTATTTTCAAATATAGAATTATTTATAATAATTGTGCCGTGCAGGGCGTGGCACACAGAATGCCGGAGAAGGATAGTCGAGAAGTCGGGAAAATCACGCGAGACCTGTTGCCTTTACAAACACACAGAGTACCCGGCAAGGGGGTACAACTTTTATTTAAAGTAAAGCAGCTGTGAAGCGCATAGTCGCCGGCATGCATACAGTCACGCAGTACCAATGAAGATAAAAAATAGCGAAAAATAGCGAAAAATAGCGAAAACTCAAAACGGCCATAAGGTAAATTAACAAATCAATTTCGCGTACAAATCAGAGCCGCGCTACAGGGAGCCGACAAGAGACGGGAAGCAGCCTCGATAGAACGGGAAAGAATTCCCAAACGCGGAGAAATCCCGAGACGGAACACACGTGCTCGGGATTCTTTGGTAAGAAATTCGGCGTTCCTTCGAACGGGGGCCTCGGATACCACGAGACTAATCCCTAAAAGGAACACAGAAGCACCGGACTCACGAGAGGAAAAGGAAGAGCGACGTCCGAATTGGCCTCGGAATACCACGAGACAAATTCAGATTAGGCCAAAAGAAGGCTGCAGAACAGCAGGAGCTAACAGGTAGCTGAGTTTGAGCCCCGTTTGGAATAACGCACAGAACAGGACTGATCAGTCCGCTCGCTCCCGTCGCAGGTCGGCTCGGTGCCTGTCACAGCGCATGCGCGATCACAGACGGGGGAACATTTCGCCGCTAGCCTCCTTGGTTGCCGATCGCCTCTCTCCCCACCAGAGCCGGCAGCTCTGACGCACTTGGAAGAGAGAGAACACTCTCGCGAAACGCAAATCACTGACACTTCTCTCACTTTATCACGGGAGAACCGTTGATCGGTTTGAACAATAATAAAATTAAAAAGATTGTTTTATAGTTTATTTAAAACATTAATTTTGTAAATTAAAAATAATAAATATTACTATTTAAAACAAATTATTTAATTTTCAAAAAAAAAAAGTTAAATTAAATTAATAATTGTTTTAAATTTATTAATTTTAATTTTATTTCCAATTTTAAAATTAAATTGACATCCGGTTTAAATATCGATTAAAATGCGAAATTTAATTTAAATCCGAAACAATTCGTTACCCGGTTTGTTTTCGGTTACGCGACCGACCAGGAAGATTCTAGGTCGACGCGTCCGCTATTCAAAATATTAGAGGACAGAAAACACGGTTCTCGAGATTTTCTGCAAAGTCATGCGAACGATTAATTAACGTTCAATTTTGAAACAAGCGGTTTAAACGCCCAAGTTTAGAGAAGGTACGAAAATTCTATAATAGACAGAGACGGACGAGAGACCCGACGACAGCGCCGCGTGACGGAAGACTCTCCCCACTCACGCGCTCACGTTTGGCAGCTCGTGCTCGTCCGTCACTCGCTATCAAACCACTGCCACGAGGACTTCGGTTTACGAACACGCTCAGCAGTCGAATATACAAATAATTCGAGCTATCCGACCCGAGAGTCGAATTCTTCGACTACCCTCGGAGAGGCAAAGGAATTATTTGCGAGTTATAGTATCGAGCCAGTCGGTACACGACCGAGCTCTGTAAGCAGACTTAATTAATTCGGAATAGGCTCGAAGTAATTCGAGTGCTTTCGGGGAATCGACCCATAAACAGGTGTGGGAAGAAACCCTGAGTGGACTCAATCGTTTCCCCAGGGATAGAGGGCTAAGCTCATCCCAATTTATAGGTGCGAGGTTCTTCGCACTTTTCTTAGTGCACGACTCCATCATCCAGGTGTGGGAAGAAACCCTGAGTGGAATCATCGTGCACTAGAGGATCGAGGTACAAACTCCTTCCTATAATTGGCTGTCAGAAACGGCTTCGAACCCACCATACAGGAGTGAATAATACCCTGGGTGGATTTGCCGTCTTCCAGTCGAAGCGGGACTCTTTTTTAAACCCCAGCTATCGGCGAAAGCTAGGACACGTCTAAACATCTCCAGGGAGTACGGTCCCTGTGCGTAGGACGGAGCATCCGACAAAGCAACGTGGTCTCAGGCCCAACCGTAAGTCGACCTAAGTTCGCCGTTAACATGCCTGCACCACACAGTGCCGTACGCACTTACGAAGGCGGTGAAGGGCCGGGGACCGGCTGAAAGGTTGGAGCCTTACAACCTCCCTCCGATCACCTTTTCCTGCGACAGTCATACATCAAAGTCTTAAATTGCAGTCAGAAATTGCAGTCGTGAAATTAGACGAGCAGAAATCTCGTACACGACAATAATAAGCAAGCGATTCCCGATTTAACGGGAACGCTCACACATACAGTCCACTAGCTTAGCTGCGCATCGCGGCGGCTGAGATCCCCGCTCCTGGGTGCGACAGGCACAGACCAGACGAGCGCGGAAGAAAGTAAGACACACAGCGTGACTCACGTTCACAGGTATTTAACGCCTATTCGTGTCTCTTTCTGTTACAGGTTTACCAAACAGGATTAGCTGCAGCGGCGTCTGGCCGGGCAGACAATTGTATAATCTCTGGTTTACAAACATTTCAAAATAAAAGGCTTAGTCGAGTCATTCGACTAAGCGAAAATTAAATTAAAATCTGTATTCTTTTCACGACATTCCTTCCCTCACGATCCGGACCACCGTTAGGCGAGGTTTTTTCAAACCTACTCCCCCTAACAAACATATATTATAATTTTAATTTTCTATATTTAAAATTTTTTATTATTAATTAATATAGAATTAAATTTAAATATTTATATATATGTCGGAGTTAAACTCTCGTTATGTGACATGATGGGAGCTTGGGGAACAGGCAGATAATGAAATGAGACAGTAATAATGTCAGAAGCAAATTTACTATTGGTACAAAGTATAGCTTGTCGTCTAACTTAGCGCGGTACAGTTCCCAAGAGAGACTGGCCCTGAGCTCGAGAACCAACCACTCTTCACCTTGGTTCCCGTGCTCCAATCGCCCCACTCATGGACTCTGTATAGCGCAGCTCGATCGCGCTTGCGCTCATAACCGATCTAAGGACGCGACACGGCCATCCTACGGGGCACACGTCCTCGTGTGTTAATCTGCAACAACGAGAGCCATTCCCCAGAATCACCATCGTTAAGTTCGGGCATTCCTGACTTAATCTTTGACTCTACTTTGAGGACAAAAAGAAAAGAAGTTTATATGGTCATATTACAGCTAGAACTCAAGTACCCATTAGAAACAAAATAAACAAACTGTATGCATTTCAAAATAACTTTAGAACGGTAGGTGTCTCTATTGTCCGGCTATCCCTGTAGCCTATGAAGCAATCCCTGTTGCTTTCCAAGCCATCCCTGTGGCTTTGCGTAACCATCCCTGTGGTTACCCATGGTCATCCCTGCGACCATTCGTGATCATTCCTGTGACTCAAGAAGATACGTACCTTGTTAAACTAATTTAATCAACCGTGTCTACATCATCAGATTGCTCCGAATCACTCACATCCATGGGTACTTGACTCTCAGGCATCTTCCTAATCCTATCATGAGCGTACTTGTAGGTGCGCCTCGAGTTTAGAGCCTTTAAAGTGTAACGGTCACCTGCAAGTACCTCTATAATTTTAAATGGCCCTTTGAATTTGGGATCTAATTTTGTCTGATTACGTTCCTCATTTTCAATTAGAACATAGTCACCAATGGAGAACCTGTTAAGCTTAGCCTTAGTATTGTCAAATCGTCGCTTATCGTACCCAGCCGATTTCTGCATCTCTTCCGCTGCTTTTTCCCTAGCTTCCTCTAAGTCCACGTTTTCATCTGCATTGCTAGCCATCAACGATAAAGGTCGCGCTACTCTACCTATCATCAATTCGAGAGGTGAGTATTTTGTGGCTCTATTTATGGTACAATTGAGAGCAAGTTGAACTTCGCCCAGCGAATCTTGCCAAGACCGATCGCTTGTAATTCTTTTTGCAGCTGTTGGCGTGTAGTAATTTCGGCCGTAAAACCAAGTCGTTGCAAACGCGAATCGAATTGAGAAATGTGCGCGAGAACTGTCGATACAGCGATATGTTCCATCGAAACATCCTTCCAGCGTGTCATTAGCGAGGTCATTAAGCGACTCGCATATGTAGACAATGATTCATTCTCGTTTGGTTTGTCGTTTTTAAGCTTAATTAGGGTACCTGCGTTTGTTTCGCTACAGACAAACCTAGCGATGAACAATTCCTTAAATTCCAACCAGGTCATGCCCGGATAGGTAATCTGGGCTAGCCATGCTGATGCAGTTCCCTTCAGCGCCTTGCTTATCACCACGATGAGTTGCCCTCCATGTAGTGGGTTGTCAGTAAAGCACAGATCAGCGGTTGAGCACCACGACCGTGCGTCCACCTCAGTCGTGTCCGGGTTAAATTCCGGTAGCGTGCCTCGATTATACGACGAGCTGGGCGCCGATAATGCCTGAATTAGAGCCTTCATATTTTCGTTTTGCCGCTCAAATAACTCGCGCCACTTGTTTCACTCCGCGATTTACCTGCCTGCTCGCATCCCACTTCTGATGTCGGAGTTAAACTCTCGATATGTGACATGATGGGAGCTTGGGGAATAGGCAGATAGTGAAATGAGACAGTAATAATGTCAGAAGCAAATTTACTATTGGTACAAAGTATAGCTTATCGTCTAACTTAGCGCGGTACAGTTCCCAAGAGAGACTGGCCGTGAGCTCGAGAACGAACCACTCTTCACCTTGGTTCCCGTGCTCCAATCGCCCCACTCATGGACTCTGTATAGCGCTGCTCGATCGCGCTTGCGCTCATAACCGATCTAAGGACGCGACATATATATAATTTCTATTTCATTAATTGGAGGATTAATAATTATATTTAAATATGAATTATATTTGTTAAAAAGTTGATGCTTTTAACTAAGGAGTCCGGATAGAGGTATGGGAGTTTATCTGGGAAGTGAATCGGACAGTGAATTGATTTTCTTTTCGTCTGTCTTTACGACCGACCTTTTATTACAGAATATAATATAATAAAATAAATAGAAAATCAAAAGAAATAAAACAGATTAATTAAAAGAAATAGTTCGGCCTCGTCTCTGGCCGTCCCGCGAGGCTCACGTCGTTCCTCTCGCCGACTTGAGGTAGGCCAGGATTTCTGTAATCAGAAAAACACGGCTATGCGTTAGCCACACGTAAACACGTTATACGTATATGCCGCATCTGTGTTCTCGCGCTCCCGGCGTCGGTGTTCGAACGAACGGGAGCAGAGAAATTTCGCTTGTTCGTATTATACAAACTCGAAAGTGGACTGTAAATTTTCCGGCGAAGAAAGAAATCAAACTTCTTTTCTTTACCGATTTTTCGTCGATTGCCTAGTGGCCTGGGGCGCAAGTGGAGGTTGTAAGGCTCCAAATGCACTGATCCCGTGAGTATGCCCACTGAGTCTGTGCGTCGAGTCGCACTGCAGTGCAACGGCACGACCGTTAATCTGCGGCTTCTCTTTACACGTTCCAACAGATGACCTGTTGGCCGAGAGTTGCACTGCGAAGCCCGACAGCACGTTGTTCACTGCACGAATTCACTACTCGATGTGATTCGCAGCAGTATTTGAACTACGTGGGGGCCTGACCCATGACTCCGTTAGAATATTTTCTTTCGAATTGTACTCGAGTTCTGGACGGACATGATCGGGAGCCGATGTGTTCAGGGCAGAAGGTGGTGTTAGACCGTGTCGATTGACAGCCGAAGACGTCGCCGTGGTACGCTAATTAGTCGTTCCGTGGCGCTGTCTACATTTCGCCCGTCTATCTGTCAGATTATCAACGCGCTACTCTCTCACGGCACTGACGTCACCAACACCGTTAGCACATTCGAATAGAAGGTAATGAGCCGTTACCGATGCCAGAAAAACCAATAATACACGCGTTTTTCTATCACTGCTCGCTGTACACATTCAATTAGAGATAATCTCTTGGTTACTGTACGCTAACAGGATTAACGGTAATTGCGGCCGAGGATAATTGCTCGGCATTATGCAATCTTTAAACAATATTCAATTTTATTAATAATTATAATAATAATTATTTGTGTAATTCATGGATATAAAAATTATACTCCAATTAATTTTTTAGATAGTATTGCATTTAAAGGACCAGAATCTTCAATCATTTCAATTTATATATATCCAAATTGTATTTTTACTTTTATTTCAATTACTTTAAAATTATTGCTTAAATTTAATTATAAAAATATCTTTAATTAAATTTAAATCATTACGAAAAATTAAAAATTAATTAATAATTTATGAAAATAAAATATAAAAGATTATTTAAATATAATTCATTATTAAAAATTTTTAATAATTCATTAATTATTCTTCCAACTCCTTTTGTTAGAATGCCAGGGGGTTTCCTGGCCTAACGGGGGTCCGGATTACGAGAGAAAGGACTTTAGGAAAAAGTATATTAAAAATTGATGCACTTGATTTATATTTTCGCTTGGTCGCTTATCGCGGCCAAGCCGTTTATTTATTTTAATTAAGTCTCCTTTATCGAGAAAGAGAAAAAAAAGGGGGAAAAGAAACCACCTAGACGTCTGTCAGACGTCTGGGGGAAAAAACCTGCGGCTGCCGCTCACCCTCAGCCTGTGTTGTTTGGTCTGTAACAAGGAACGACAAGGCTGGGTTTAAATACCTTGTAACGCTTGTCGCGTTGCCCGTCACACTTTATTTCGCACGCTCCTGTCTGTGCTAGTCGCACTCAGGAGCGGGAATATCAGACCGTGCTCGACGAACTGAACGAAGTCAATGAGGACTGTATATGCGAAAGTTTAAATATCGAGCAAAATTCGAAATTTAATTTACATCCGAAACAATTCGTCACCCGGTTTGTTTTCGGTTACGCGACCGACCAGGAAGATTCTAGGTCGACGCGTCCGCTATTCAAAACATTAGAGGACAGAAAAACTCGGTTCTCGAGGTTTTCTGTAAAGTCACGCGAACGATAAATTAACGTTCGATTTTGAAGCAAGCGTGTTAAACGCCCAAGTTTAGAGAAGGTACGAAAATTCTATAATAGACAGAGACGGACGAGAGACACGGCGACAGCGCCGCGTGACGGAAGGCTCTCCCCCCTCACGCGCTCACTTTTGGCAGCTCGTGCTCGCCCGTCACTCGCTATCAAACCACTGCCACTAGCACTTCGGTACACGAACACGCTCAGCAGTTGCATAAACCAATAATTCGAACATTCTGAACCGAGTCGAGTTCTTCGACTACCCTCGGAGTTCCAGAAGGAATTATTAGCGGGTTATCGTAGCGAGCCAGTCGGTACACGACCGAGCTCGGTAATTAAAATTAATTCGGAATAGACTCGAGGTTCTTCGAGTGCTTCCGGGGAAACGATCCCATAATCCAGGTGCGGGAAGAAACCCTGAGTGGATCAATCGTTTCCCCACGGATAGAGGGTTAAACTCAATCCCAATTTATAGGTGCGAGGTTCTTCGCGCTTTTCTTAGGACACGACTCCATAATCCAGATGCGGGAAGAAACCCTGAGTGGAATCATCGTGCCCTAGAGGATCGAGGTTCAAACTCCTTCCTCCCATTGATTGTCAAAAACGGCTTCGAACCCACCATAGAGGTGTGAAGAGTACCATGGGTGGATTTGCCGTCTTCTAGTCGAAGCGGGAGACATTCTTATACCCCAGCTATTGGCGAAGGCTAGGACACGTCTCAATATCGCCAGTGGAGTACGGTCACTGCGCGTAGGACGGCGACTCCGACAGCAACGTGGTCTCAGGCCCAACAGTAAGTCACCCTAAGGGCGCCGTTGACAAGCCTGCACCACACGGTGCCCGTACGCACATACGAAGGCGGTGAAGGGCCGGGGACCGGCAGAAAGGTTGGATCCTTACAACCTACCTCCGATCACCTTCTTCTGCGACAGTCAGAAATTGCAGTCGTGAAATTAGACGAGCAGAAATCTCATACACGACAATAATAAGCGAGCGATTCCCGGTTTAACGGGAACGCATACAGTCCACTAGCTTAGCTGCGCATCGCGGCGCCTGAGATCCCCGCTCCTGGGCGCGACAAGCACAGACCAGACGAGCGCGGAAGAGAGTAAGACACACAGCGTGACTCACGTTCACAGGTATTTAACGCCTATTCGTGTCTCTTTCTGTTACAGATTTCCAAAACAGGATTAACTGCAGCGGCGTCTGGCCGGGCAGACAGTTTCTGTACAAGTTGTTGTTTCCAAGTCACTACAAATAAACGGCTTAGTCGAGTCATTCGGCTAAGCGAAAATTAAATTGAAATCTGTATTCTTTTCCCGACGTTCCTTCCTCACGATCCTGACCACCGTTAGGCGAGGTTTTCAAACCTACTCCCTAACAGTGAACGTCCTCGTAAATTGAGAAACGTTCTATCGCAGTGCGGAAGAAGAGATTTAATTTCTCAATTCTCCGCTTTTTGCGATGGTTGAAATGCCGCAGGAATGGACAACAGGTGGAGGTTGTAAGGCTCCAAATGCTGCCCAATCCGGAGTTTCTCACCGCTCTCGTATGCGCACAAGGCGCGGTGTCGTGTAGCCCTTAACGGCGCACGAAACGTCTTACGTTTAAAGGAGCATACACCACGGTGTTCTTTATGCGGTGTACTACGCACAGGGTACGTACACACTGGCGATCAAGGAGCGTTGCTCGAGCAAGTCGGAAGCTGGATGAATCCGCTTTTCCCCAGCTCCGGTACGAGAAACGACAAGCCCACCAGGGTATCGACCAAAGGTTACCCTAGGGGTGAAAATTCAAAACCGTGCGGACAATTCAATGTCTATCACGACCGCGTCAGATGCAGCAGTCCGTGCGACAATTTGCTCTTCCGCGGCCGCGAAGCTCAAGCGCTAGGTGGAGAAAATCAGCCTCACACGACCGCGTCGAATGCAGCAATCCGTGTGAAGGTCAGTACTGAGTAGGCCGTAGCCACTGGCTGAAACTGTACTTCCGACGACCGCTGAGTTCAGCGAGACGTTGGAGAGTCAGCCTCACGACCGCGTCAAATGCAGCAGTCCGTGATATAGCCAGTCTCTCACGACCGCGTCAAATGCAGCAGTCCGTGGAGCCGTCAGCACTGACTGGGCCTTAGCCCTTGGCTGAGACTGGAGTTATCGACGCACGTGAAACGAGGATTTTCCTCGGTTCGCTTCACGGTCACGAAACTCAAGCGCTACGTGAAGCTGAGACGAAAACCCACAGTCTTTTTGGACAGAAATCTCGACAAACGGGAACCGAGTTTCCTCGATTCGCCTCACACGGCCGCGAAACTCAAGCGCTACGTGAAGAATTCGGCGAGATTTATATAGTCACTTATTCGGGGCTGGTAAAAATGCCTCACCGATTTAATTAATTGCGAGCAGCATTAGATTAGTCTCAACGAAAGGTTCGAGTGTACTCAGAACCCTTTTTCGGAGAATCTGGCTTCGTCGCGGAGCGGATTCGGTCGTCGATCTGCTCGCTGCGGGGACTAGTTGTCGAGTCTCGAAGCGAATAGACATCCGCAGTCACGGCCACGAGAGGGATAATCACCCTCTCGCGACACTATCCCTGCTCTTCGATATCTATATCTTCTCAATTTTAATATTCCGATGCCCTCTCTGTTTATGGATCTTCGACGATCGATCCCAAGTAAACGGTGTTGGGTCGATCACGTTACTGAGAGCAAACAAAACTCGTGTGTGGTTCTTCTAACCTGTATTGTTCCGTGTAACGATTTACGCATCAAAGAGTCTCTGGAATGTCGTACGCGAAAACAAATACTGTACGAGGAAATTATGGTACTCAGTTATGGTTTACGTTAAATTGATGATTCTCAAACGGTTCTCAAATCCGTCAATTAACGCGATATTTAAACACCTTTTAAATATTAACATTTTATGAAATTTTGGTTCAATATTAGGATTATATTTACTTATTCAAATTATTTCTGGATTATTATTATCATTACATTATTGTCCAAATATTAATTATGCTTTTGATAGAGTTATTCATATTATAAATGATGTTAATAAAGGTTGATTAATTCGTTCAATTCATATAAATGGAGCTTCAATCTATTTTATTTGTATTTATATACACATTGACGAAATATTTATTATCATTTATTTAAATCAATTAATGTATGATTTATTGGAATTATTATTTTATTACTTTCAATAGCAACTGCTTTTTTAGGTTATGCATTACCTTGAGGACAAATACCTTTTTGAGGTGCAACAGTAATTACTAATTTATTATCTGCATTTCCATATATTGGACAAAATATTGTAAATTGAATTTGAGAAGGATTTTCAATTAATAATGCTACATTAAATCGATTTTATTCTTTTCATTTTATTTTACCTTTAATTGTACTATTTATAGTTATTTTACATTTACTTTTTTTACATATAAATGGATCAAATAATCCTATAGGAAATGATAGTAATAAATATAAAATTCCTTTTTATCCTTATTTTTTTATTAAAGATATTTTAGGATTTTTATCAATTTTTTATTTTAATTTTATTGTTATTACACAATTTCCTTATTATTTAAGTGATCCTGATAATTTTATTATAGCAAATCCAATAATTACACCTGAACATATTAAACCAGAGTGATATTTTTTATTTGCTCATTCAATTTTACGTGCAATTGCTAATAAATTAGGAGGAGTATTAATATTATTAATATCAATTTCAATTTTATATATTATACCTATATTAAACAATTATAATATAATATCTAGTAAATTTTATCCTATTAATAAAATAACATTTTGATTATTTGTTGATTTATTTATTTTATTAACTTGATTAGGCGGTAAATTAATTGAATATCCTTCTAGAAATCTAAGACAATTGTTTTCATAATTATATTTTATATATTTTTTATTTAATTCTCCATTACATAGATTATGAGATAAAATTATTTATATAAATAATTTTAAATACATATATAAATATAAAAAAATTATAAAAAAATAAGAGTCTATTAAATTTATATTAGTACTTAAAAATTTAATTAACATAAATAATAAAATTTTAAAGTTTATGAGCTTGAAAATAGCATATATATTGAAAATATATGATGGAAATAATTTATCGATAAATATTAAATTTTTATTATTTATGTTAATTAAATTTTTAAATACCAATATAAATTTAATAGATTTTTATTTCTATATCATTTTTTTATTTTTACATATGTATTTAAAATTATTTAAATTATAAATATTAAATTATTAACATTTTTAAATTATAAAGTTCATATTTATTTTAATTTACTTATTTACTATATTTATATAAATTATATTAATATAAATATATATAATGTATAATATTATAAATTATTTAATTATATTATTATATTAGAAGGAACGTTGTTAAAATACAGATTTTAATTTAATTTTTCACTTCTTAGTCAGAGTGAGCTCCTGAGCGCTCAAGCCTTTAAATATGTTATATTTATTGGTGATTATATAATGATTCGTCTGCCCGGCCAGACGCCGCCGCTGCAGCTAATCCTGTTTGGTAAACCTGTAACAGAAAGAGACACGAATAGGCGTTAAATACCTGTGAACGTGAATCACGCCATGGTGTCTTACTTTCTTCCGCGCTCGTCAGGTCTGTGCTTGTCTCACCAAGGAGCCGGGCTCTCAGCCGCTGCGATGAGCAGATAAGCAAGTGGAGTGTATATGTGAGCGTTCCCGTTAAATCGTGGGAATCGCTTGCTATTATTGTCGTGTACGAGATTTCTGCTCGTCACGACTGCAATTCTGACTGCAACTTAAGACTTTGTTTTATGACTGTCGCAGGAAAGGTGATCGGAGTGGGAGGTTGTAAGGCTCCAACATTTCAGCCGGCCCCCGGCCCTTCACCGCCTTCGTAAGTGCGTACGGCACTGTGTGGTGCAGGCTTGTCAGCAGCGCCCTTAGGTCGACTTACGGTTGTGCCTGAGACCACGTTGCTTTGTCGGATGCTCCGTCCTACGCACAGGGACCGTACTCCCTGGAGATGTTTGAACGTGTCTAGCTTTCGCCGATAGCTGGGGTTTAAAAATGTGTCCCGCTTCGACTGGAAGACGGCAAATCCACCCAGGGTATTATTCACTCCTGTATGGTGGGTTCGAAGCCGTTTCTGACAGCCAATTGGAGGACGAATTTTGTATCTCGTTCCTCTAGTGCACGATGATTCCACTCAGGGTTTCTTCCCACACCTGGATTATGGAGTCGTGCACTAAGAAAGGTGCGAAAAACCTCGCACCTATAAGTTGGGATGAGCTAATCCCTCTATCCCTGGGGAAACGATTGAGTCCACTCAGGGTTTCTTCCCACACCTGTTTATGGATCGATTCCCCGGAAGCACTCGAATTACTTCAAGCCTATTCCGAATTTGTAAGTCTTTCTACGGAGCTCGGTCGGGTACCGACTGGCTCGATACGCTAACTCGCGAATACTTCTTTCACAACTCCGAGGGTAGTCGAGGAACTCGACTCGGATCAGGTTGCTCGAATTATTCTGGTTCGACTGCTGAGCGTGTTCGGTTACCGAAGTGCTCGTGGCAGTGGTTTGATAGCGAGTGACGGACGAGCACGAGCTGCCCAAGTGAGCGCGTGAGTGGGGAGAGTCTTCCGTCACGCGGCGCTGTCGCCGAGTCTCTCGTCCGTCTCTGTCTATTATAGAATTTTCGTACCTTCTCCTAAACTCGGGCGTTTGAACCGCTTGTTTCAAATTGAACGTTAATTAATCGTTCGCGTGACTTTGCAGAAAACCTCGAGAACCGTGTTTTTCTGTCCTCTAACATTTTGAATAGCGGACGCGTCGACCTAGAATCTTCCTGGTCGGTCGCGTAACCGAAAACAAACCGGGTAACGAATTGTTTCGGATTTAAATTAATTTTCGCATTTTAAGCGATATTTAAACATACCGCCCCCCGTGCAACAAGAATAGGAGGCGTAGGTCGCGGTCACGTCGCGTAAAGCCCGTAGAGAAGGTAGAAGTACACTTTCAACACTTTCAATACTTTCTATTGTAAAGTTTAATTGTACTTACTCGTGGCGGAATTCGGGTCTTCGTTTATTCCGTGTGCGTCTTCGCCGGCCGTTGTCGATGTTGACTCATCGACGGGCAGTTTACACAACCGTGTAATCGGACGTGTGTATGTAGACGTAACTGTACGTACTTTAACTACACGCACGCACCTGTCTCGGCCCGGTAATACTTCCTCGATTCGTCCCATTTCCCATTGATTCGGTGGGAGAAGAGGGTTTGCACTAAAACCAAGTCATTCGGTTTTAACTGCACTTGGGTGGTGCGCCACTTGTAGCGTTTCTGGAGGTGCGTGAGATAATCTCGCGTCCAATGTTTCCAGAGCTGCTCGTGGAATTTCTGGATTGCTCTCCATCGCGTAAGCCGCGAGAGATTTTCCTTTTCCACTGACTCGACCGGAAGTGCATTCATCGGTCTCCCTATTAGGAAGTGGCCCGGCGTGAGAGGGCATAATCCTCGGGACAGTCACTCAAAGCGGCGATCGGTCGCGAATTCAAACTCGCCTCGATCTTGCAGTGTCTGCATTTCCTCGCTTGTGGGTGTAAATTCGCCGATGATGCGTTTCAGGTGATGTTTCACCGATTTCACGCCGGCTTCTTGCATACCACCAAAGTGGGAGCACTGGGTGGATTAAACCTCCACTTAATGCCCTTTTGACCGCACTTCGTTCGCATTTCTGGAGTTTGATACACCGTATTGAAGTGTTCCTTCAATTCCCGATCTCTGCTCCGACGAAGTTCGTTCCGTTATCACTGAACATACAGGACGGAACTCCGCGGCGGGCGATAAATCGGTCTAATGCGGCCAGAAATGCACTCGTCGTATAATCATGGACGAGTTCGATGTGCACGGCTCTCGTAGCGAAGCAGATGAACACTGCTATGTATGCTTTATGAGCCGTTTTCCCACGACCGGCGGAGTCGCGGACCCGATACGGTCCCGCGTAGTCGACTCCGAATTTTGATATTGGTCGTGCCGCGCTACTGCGCTCCGGTATTAAATCCTGCATGATTTGCGTGGCGGTATTTGCTTGCCATCTCACGCATCGTATGCATTGGTGGATAACCGTGCGTGCCGCGTTTCGGCAGCCGATGATCCAGAATTTCTGTCTCACCGTGTACATGGTCAATTGTAAACCCCGTGCAACGTATCCACGTGGCATTGCCTGATTATCATGTTAGATACATGATGTTTCGGCAGGATAATCGGGTGTTTGGTTTCCCATGCAAGCGTCGCATTCTCCAACCTTCCACCCACTCGTAAGACTTCCTTATCGTCGAGAAAGGGTTTAGGCTCTTTAGAGGAGATGTCGCAGGGATTCCCTTGCGCTTTTTCAAGCACCGGTACTCTTCTGCGAAATGCGTACGCTGTAAGTAGCGTGCAATTCTTTCCGTTGCACGCTGCATTTCGCTACTTCGACAACTTTTGCATCGAATGACCTTCGTTCTCCGACCGCCGGCCTCCGGAATCGGAGGCAATAGGCAGTCACACGTTGTAGCTTGCTCCATTGGGAAAATCGGAAAACTAAGTTCCATTCCTTTTCCGGAGTGGCCACGAGGGTATGCGATACGCGTTTACCCTCCTCGGTCTCGAGCGAGGCTGGCGATTTCGGCCAATTTTCCTCTGATTGTCGAAGCCATTTCGGCCCGGAAATCCATAATTCGGACTGAATGAGTTCTGCTGCATCTACACCTCGCGAATTCAGATCCGCTGGGTTGAAGCGCGTGGGAACGTGCCGCCATTCAGCTTTTGGGAGCATGGTCTGAATTTTTGACACACGGTTGGCTATCACAACCTTCCATGTCGACGCATGCTTTTTCAACCAAGCGAGTGCAATCGTGGAATCTGTCCAGCAGATTATGCGGCTCATTTCTATGGGGAATGACCGTTTCACGTGCACTATAAGCTCGGAAAGTAACACAGCCCCATTCAATTCCAGGACGGGGATAGACTGTGTTTTTATCGGAGCCACTCGTGTCTTTGCCATGATTAATGTCGTAAACACGTCATTATTTTTCGTCGTCACACGTAAGTAAGTGACGGCCGAATAGGCATCGCAGAATCCGTGTAGTTCCACAGTAACTGCGTCTGCTCCGTATTGGATCCATCTCGGGAATTTTAGTTCTTTGAGACTGCTCCAATCCCTGCAAAACGTGTTCCACGTTTTTTGCGTGTCCGTGGAAATTTGATCGTCCACTGGATTTTCTCCAGCCATTGGGACTGCATCAGAATTTTGCACGGATTACGACTGGTGATAACCAGCCGAGGGGATCGAAGAGCTTCGCGATCTCCGAGAACAAATTTCTTTTGTCATCGGTAACGCAGACGGTTGAAACCGTTGCAGATCGAAATAAGTAGTCTCCGGATGGGATCCATCGTAGACCAAGCACTTTTAGTTCGGAATCGTCGAACAGAGTGAGGTCTACGGCGTGGGAGTGAGCACCTTGGGGGATGTTCCGCAATAATTTCGCGGAGTTTCCTGCCCATTTTCTCAACTTGAACCCACCGCCCTGCAGGAGATCGCAGACTTGCTTGCGAATTTTCTCTAGCAGGGTTTTGTTGGACGCTCCCATAAATACGTCGTCGACGTATATGTCCCTCTCGAGGATCGGAGAGAGGATACCTCTCTCCATCCTGTTCCTTTAATTCGAGGAGAAGTACGCATCGCTAAATATGGGGCGCACGCCGTACCGTATGTTACGGTATTCAATTCGTAAGCTTTGAGCTTTTCGTCGTTTGACGCGCGCCATGCGATGCATTGGAAACGACGGTCCTGTGGGGCGACGAGGATTTGCCGAAACATCTTCTCGATATCTGCCACCAGAACGTACTCATACAGACGCCACCTCGTTAAAACCGAGGTGATATCGTTCTGTAATTTTGGTCCGACATGCAGGACGTCGTTTAGGGATCGCCCTCCGACCGTTCTGCTGGTTGCATTGAACACAACGCGCAGTTTGGTCGTGCACTTTCCGTGCGTACGACCGCTCGATGCGGAATGTACAGTCGATTCTGGTCAATCGGCTCAAGCCGAGTCATGTGAACTCAGGACACCTACACCGCGAGGAACGCAGAGTATTCTCTGTCAGGTCGCATCCGCGTCCAATTTACGCCTCATCCTCGCGAGGGCGGACAGCGCTATGTGGAACGATTGTCCTAACGCTTCGTCCGGTCTCGGGTGATTCAAGGGCAATCGGACTATAAACCGTCCGGTTTTGTCCCGTTTGACGGTTCTTCGGAAGAGTGCTTCGCACTTGGACCGCACCGAGGTCGTGGGGATTTCTTCGGTTTCCCAGAATCGTCGAATCGCATAATCCAGCGATTCGAGAACGGTGCAATGCAGAGTTCTTACCGTATTCTGGCCGTCGCCTTCAGCGTGTATAGGGCCGGATATAACCCAGCCAAACGCCGTTTCTTGAGCGATCGGACCTTCATTCGCCCCTCGTCGGAAGCCCGAACGAATCACCTGAGCGTATAAATCCGCTCCGATCAGAATTTCGATCGTAGGATCGGCCCTGGCTTCTGGATCGGCTAACGGTAAACCTCGGAACGCACTGTAAACACTCGCGTTCGCCGACGTGTTGCGGTAGGTCGTGATTTTCGGCACGACGTACGCGTGAGCGACACATATCGGTTTCGACTCGTTTATCGAGCCGAGGTTTAAACCGACGCTATATTTTATTTGCTGCGTCTGGCCGCCCCCCAAGCCCGATACCGTGGCTGGGGTACGTACGCGTTTCAATCGGAGGTCGTTTGCCAGACCTGCGGAAACGAATGACGTCTCCGACCCTTGGTCTAACAGTGCTCGCGCTATTCGCGATGCACCGTTCTCTCCGAACACGCGTACTCGTGCCGTGGCTAGCAGCACGGTCCTCGGTGCGCCTGTACCGAGCGCGGTACAGTGTGATGTCGAGGCCGGTTTCTTGTAGGCCTTCGAAGTCGAAGGTTTTCCTTTCGGCTTCGACACGGCCATCCTTCGTGGTTGAGCGTTGTAATCGCTCTCGTCACGTTGGCCGTATGTAGTTTGTGCCTGCGGCCTCGTATAACCTTGATCCCTCAGTCCATCATAGTGCAGGAGGGTATGATGCTTCCCCTTACACCGATGGCATTCCTGGGGTCTCTGGCATTGTGATGCCGTATGAGAAAGGTCGAGGCACAACACGCAGGCCATGCGGTTCTGCACGTAGTGGTGACGCATTTTGGCGTCAGCACTTGAAAGTTGGTGCATTGAGGCAGATTGTATTGCCCCAGTGCAGAATCCGCATACTCGCATCCGCATTGATTAGGTTCGCCCGTCGTTTCCGGAACTTGAGCGTCTCGGGTTTGGGGCCGAGTCGGTTACCATAACGACGTTATGGCTTGACAGAGGCTACGAAGCGACGCTTTATGGTAGAGAGTCGAAGGGCTTCAGCATCCGGGATATAGTTTCCGGAGCGAGATCTGCCTCTCGACGGTCCTCTTTCATCGAAAGCAACGCTTGCGCGTGATGATCGATGAAGGTTCGGACATCCTCGAACATCGGGTAGTTAGTCGAGAGGCCGAGCGATCTCTGCCATTCCAGCTCCAATTTCGGAGTGAAATGTTGTATCGTCCAGTACGCTAGCATCCATTCTACTAGCTGTTCGGACGTGCCCCTTTCTTAATGCAGCTAGAGTCTCTGTGCATTCCACGGTGACCTGCTGCAGGCTTAACTAGATCGTTGAATTCAATCTGCTTCAGCGAAAATAGTTTGTCGAGCAACCTTCCCGTGATCATGCGTGGAAGCCCGTATTTCTCCTTGAGCATTCTCCACGCTTCGGGAAGTTGCGCCCGACAATCTCGAGCGACGAAATCGTCGCGAGCTGGTCCTTCAAGCACGCGTTCAGATGGTACAATTTCTGTACGTCTGATAACTGCGTATTATTCATTACCCCGGTGGTAAATAGATCCTCGAAATGTTCCCATTCCCGAGGATCCTCTCAGGTAGGCAATCTTTGCTTGGGAAGCTCAATGGGCATGCTGAATTGCTGGACCTCCGTTGCCGGTGGTCTCGATTCAGCAGCGATTCGTGTCTGCTCGGCGGTTACGAAATCCTGGAATTCCTGGAATTCGTTTTCCACGCCGAGGAGGTAGCCTGGCTTAAAAAGCGTATAGGCTTGTCTGTTTGCGGCGGGAATCATCTTCCGCACGTTCGCATACATGGTGCGGACATCCCGCCAGGTTCGTCCGGCGTAGTCGAGCTTTTCTTGGAGAAGTTTCTCCGTGAATTTAGCTCTGCCCATTTTTTTGAGGTTTATGCTCACGGATTTAAGACGATCGAACTCGTCTGTTAACTCCATGAGCTGATCCTCAATGTCGGCACGCGACATGGACTCGTTTAACGCCATAGCGAGTTTGTCGAGGATTAATCAACTCGATTCAACTCTTACGTGGTAATTTCGTCACGTGTAAAGGCAGTCACCTTTTCCCGTTCCAATCAACCTCGTTTGATCCGGCTCGAAGGACCTTATGTTAGGGAGTAGGTTTGAAAAAACCTCGCCTAACGGTGGTCGGATCGTGAGGAAGGAACGTCGTGAAAGAATACAGATTTTAATTTTAATTTTCACTTAGTCGAGAGTGACTCGACTAAGCCTTTATTATGTTATGGTTTATTGGTGATTATATAATGATTGTCTGCCCGGCCAGACGCCGCTGCAACTAATCCTGTTTGGTAAACCTGTAACAGAAAGAGACACGAATAGGCGTTAAATACCTGTGAACGTGAATCACGCTGTGTGTCTTACTTTCTTCCGCGCTCGTCTGGTCTGTGCTTGTCGCACCCAGGAGCAGGGATCTCAGCCGCCGCGATGCGCAGCTAAGCTAGTGGACTGTATATGTGAGCGTTCACGTTAAATCGGGAATCGCTTGCTTATTATTGTCGTGTACGAGATTTCTGCTCGTCACGACTGCAATTCTGACTGCAACTTAATACTTTGTTTTATGACTGTCGCAGGAAAGGTGATCGGAGGGAGGTTGTAAGGCTCCAACCTTTCAGCCGGTCCCCGGCCCTTCACCGCCTTCGTAAGTGCGTACGGGCACTGTGTGGTGCAGGCTTGTCAACGGCGCCCTTAGGTCGACTTACGGTTGTGCCTGAGACCACGTTGCTTTGTCGGATGCTCCGTCCTACGCACAGGGACCGTACTCCCTGGAGATGTTTGAACGTGTCCTAGCTTTCGCCGATAGCTGGGGTTTAAAAATGTGTCCCGCTTCGACTGGAAGACGGCAAATCCACCCAGGGTATTATTCACTCCTGTATGGTGGGTTCGAAGCCGTTTCTGACAGCCAATTGGAGGACGAATTTTGGGTCTCGTTCCTCTAGTGCACGATGATTCCACTCAGTGTTTCTTCCCACACCTGGATTATGTAGTCGTTCACTAAGAAAGTTTCGTTAAACATCGCACCTATAAGTTGCTATGATATAATCCCTCTATCACTTGGGAAACGATTGTGTCCTCTCCGGGTTTCTTCCAACACCTGTTTATGGATCGATTCCCCGGAAGCACTCGAATTACTTCAAGCCTATTCCGAATTTGTAAGTCTTTCTACGGAGCTCGGTCGGGTACCGACTGGCTCGATACGCTAACTCGCGAATACTTCTTTCACAACTCCGAGGGTAGTCGAGGAACTCGACTCGGATCGGGTTGCTCGAATTATTCCTGGTTCGACTGCTGAGCGTGTTCGGTTACCGAAGTGCTCGTGGCAGTGGTTTGATAGCGAAAGTGACGGACGAGCACGAGCTGCCAAAGTGAGCGCGTGAGTGGGGAGAGTCTTCCGTCACGCGGCGCTGTCGCCGAGTCTCTCGTCCGTCTCTGTCTATTATAGAATTTTCGTACCTTCTCTAAACTCGGGCGTTTGAACCGCTTGTTTCAAAATTGAACGTTAATTAATCGTTCGCGTGACTTTGCAGAAAACCTCGAGAACCGTGTTTTTCTGTCCTCTAACATTTTGAATAGCGGACGCGTCGACCTAGAATCTTCCTGGTCGGTCGCGTAACCGAAAACAAACCGGGTAACGAATTGTTTCGGATTTAAATTAATTTTCGCATTTTAAGCGATATTTAAACAATAATGTATAATATTATAAAATTATTTAATTATATTATTATATTAGAAAATTGTTAAAATAAAAATATAACTTAAATAAAATAAATTACATGGTAAAAAAATTTTACAATCCTCTCTAGCCAGCAACCTAACACACTCCTTCCTAGCTAGATACCCAGCTCACTCCTTCATAGCCAGCAACCTGGCTCACTCCTTAATAGCTAGCTACATAGCTCCTTCCTTGATATCTAGCAACCTAGTTCACTCCTTCATACCTAGCTACCCAGCACACTCCTTGCTAGCCAGCGCCCTAGCTCACTACTTGCTAGCTAGCTACCTAGATCACTCCTTGAAAGCTAGCTACCAAGCACACTCCTTGCTAGGTAGCTACATGGCATACACCTTGCTAACTTGGATACCTAGCTCACTCCTTGAAAGCCCGCTACATAAGCTCACTCCTCGCTAGCCAGCTGCCTACCTCACTCCTTCCTAGCTAGATACCCAGCTCACTCCTTCAGAGCCAGCAACCTAGCTCACTCCTTGAAAGCTAGCTACCAAGCACACTCCTTGCTGGGTAGCTACATGGCACACACCTTGCTAACTAGCTACGTAGCTCACATTTCGTTAGCTATATACCTAGCTCACTACTTGAAAGCAAGCTTCATAGCACACTCCTTGCTAGCTAGCTACCTAGCTGACTGCTTGCAAGCTAGCTACATAGCATACTCCTTGCTATCTAGCTGCCTAGCTCACTGCATGCTAGCTTGATACCTAGCTCACTGCTTGATAGCTAGTTACCTAGCTCACTCGTTTCTAGACAGCTATCTGCCTAACTCCACGTAAGCTAGATACATAGCTCACACCTTGCTAGATAGCTAGCCAGCTTAATCCTTTCTAGCCAGCAACCTAGCTCAATCCTTTCAAGCTAGCTACCTAGCACACTCCTTGCTACCTAGATACCTAGCTCACCCCTTGCTAGCCAGTTACTTAGCACAATCCTTGCTAGCTAGATACCTAGCTTACTACTTCATAGCCAGCAACATAGCTCACTCCTTGTAAGCTAGCTCCCTAGCTCACTCCTTGCTAGCTAGATTCCCAGCTCACTCATTCATAGGCAGCAACTGAGCACACTCCTTGATAGCTAGCTACCAAGCTCACTCCTTGCAAGCTAGCTACCTAGCTCATTCCTTGTTAGGTAGCTACACAGCTCACTCCTTGCAAGCTAGCTACCTAGCACACTTCTTGATAGCTATCTACTTGGCATACTCCTTGCTAGATTCATATCTAGCTCACTCCTTCATAGCCAGCAACCTAGCTCACTCCTTGATAGCAAGCTACCTAGCTCACTCCTTGCAAGCTAGCGACATAGCACACACCTTGCTACTTAGATACCTAGCTCAACCCTTGCTAGTCAGCTACTTAGCACACTCCTTGCTAGATAGCTACCTATCTCACTCCTTTATAGCCAGCAACCTAGCTCAATCCTTGCTACCAAGATACATAGCGAACTCCTTCACAGCCAGCATCTTAGATCACTCCTTGCAAGCTTGTAACATAGCTCGCGCCTTTATAGACAGCAACGTAGCTCACTCCTTGCAAGCTAGCTATCTCGCTCACTCCTTGCTAGCTAGATACCTAGCTCACTCCTTGCTAGCTAGATAAATAGCTCACTCCTTGCAAGCTAGCTCCCTAGCTCACTCCTTGCTAGCTAGATACCCAGCTCACTCATTCATAGGCAGCAACTGAGCACACTCCTTGATAGCTAGCTACCAAGCTCACTCCTTGTAAGCTAGCTACCTAGATCAATCCTTGTTAGGTAGCTATACAGCTGACTCCTTGCAAGCTAGCTACCTAGCACACTTCTTGCTAGCTATCTAATTGGCATACTCCTGGCTAGCTTCATACCTAGCTCACTCCTTCATAGCCAGCAACCTAGCTCACTCCTTGATAGCAAGCAACCTAGCTCACTCCTTGCTAGCTAGACACCTTTTTTTTTTTTTTTTTTTTTTGTCGTGGGGAAAATCTTCGAAAGACTCCCTCCCGCCTCTTTGGGGAGTGACGGGAGGGGTGTGTGGGATTCCCCGCGCCCATTATATCGGGCGCGGGACCTACCCACTAAAAAACCCCACGGTGACCCTTCCGCACGATTTGGGAGGATACCGGGAATCGCTCGAAGCATACTTCCGGTATCCTTCCTGTGCCCGCGCTTTGCGCCCGCCCGCGGGGGGACAAAGGGTCCCCTGTCTCATAGCGGCAGGACGAGGCCACATCGTCCTGCCGCCATCCGTCCCGGGGCCGCGTCTAGTGGCGGCTGCGAGCCCCAACTCGCAACCGCCGCGACCGCTTTTCTACCCCTCGGAGGCCGGCAGCTCACGGCCGCACAAGGCCACCGAGGGTGCCGCTCCGTGCGCCGGACCCGGACAGGAGGCACTGCCACCCCATCCGGTCCGACCCTACGCCGCCTGGCGGGAGGGGGCTCCTATCAGGACCCCCCTCCCAGCCTGGGTCATGCGCCACGCCGCGGGGGCCGCCGGCGTCGCCTGACGCCCAGGCGACGCTCTCTCGCCACCAAACGAGCGCGAGCCTCAGCACGCCGCTGACGCTCGCGCTCCCTTCCCGCAGTCTCCTTCTGCAACATTACGATTTCGCAGAAGGAGGCCACGGCCCTCCACTTCTCCTCGCTGCCGAGCATGGCGCGCACCATGCCCGGCAGCGAGACATCCCGCCCGATGACGCCGATCAGGATACGGCGTTCACCCTCCCATGCAGCGCATACCTCGAGGGTATGTTCCGCCGTGTCCTGCTCAGCGTCACAATAGCAGCAACGCGCCGTCGGCTCCTTCCCTATCCGGCACAGGTATCTCCCGAAGCTGCCATGCCCCGAGAATACCTGTGCCATCCTGTATGTGAGGCTTCCATGGCCTCTGTCCAGCCACTCACATAGGAGTGGCCGAACAGCCCCGACTGTCCGGTGCCCCGCGGTAGGCAGAGCCAACCGCTCTTGCCACGCGTGCACCACGGACTGCCGGGCCTGGCGCTTCAACGCGCCCCAAGCAGGTTCCTGCACACCAGGGACCGCCCCCACCCCCGCGCGACGGTCGACGCGGTGACGATACATCATCGCGTGCGACCGCGCGAGGAGATCCATGGGCGGCATACCCGCAAGAACCGTCGCCGCCTCATGTGACACGGTCCGGTACCCGCAGACGACCCTTAGATCCATCCGCCTCTGCACCCGACGCAGCATAGTCATCCCGCGCCGGGAGACCGCCAGGTCGTCCGCCCAGACGGGGGCCCCGTATAGGACCACCGACTGAACCATTGCCACATAGAGGCGGCGAACTCGGCCCGGCGGGCCCCCCAGGTTGGGTAGCTAGATACCTTGCTCACTCCTCCATAGCCAGCAACCTAGCTCACTCCTTGGAAGCTAGCGACCTAGCACACTCCTTGCTACCTAGATACCTAGCTCACCCCTTGCTAGCCAGCTACTTAGCACACTCCTTGCTAGATAGCTACCTATCTCACTCCTTCATAGCCAGCAACCTAGCTCACTCCTTGATAGCTAGCTACCTAGCCCACACCTTCCTAGCCAGCAACCTCGCTCACTCCTTGCTAGCTAGCTACCTAGCTGAATCCTTGCTAGCTAGCAACCTAGCTCACTCCTTGCTATCTAGCAACCTAGCACACTCAATGCTAGCTAGCTACCTAGCTCACTACTTGCTATCTAGCTACCTAGTTCACTCCTTGCAATCTAGCTACCTAGCATAGTCAATGCTAGCTAGCCACCTAGCTCACACCTTGATAGCAAGCTACCTAGCTCACTCCTTACAAGCTAGCTACCTAGCTCACTCCTTGCTAGCTAGCTACCTAGCTCACTCCTTCATAGCCAGCAACCTAGCTCACTCCTTGTAAGCTAGCTCCCTAGCTCACTCCTTGCTAGCTAGATACCTTGCTCACTCCTTCATAGCCAGCAACCTAGCTCACTCCTTGGAAGCTAGCGACCTAGCCCACTCCTTGCTACCTAGATACCTAGCTCACCCCTTGCTAGCCAGCTACTTAGCACACTCCTTGCTAGATGGCTACCTATCTCACTCCTTTATAGCCAGCAACCTAGCTCTCCATGTTAGCTAGTTACCTAGGTCACACATTGCTAGATAGCTTGTTAGCTCAATCCTTTCTGGCCAGCAAGCTAGCACACTCCTTCATAGCCGGCAAGCTAGCACACTCCTTTTTACCCAGCAACCTAGCTCACTCCTTGCGAGCTAGCTACCTGGCTCACTCCTTGCTATCTAGCTACCTAGCTGACTCCTTGCTAGCTAGGTACCTAGCTACCTCCGTGCTATGTAGCTATCTAGTACACTCAAAGCTAGCTAGCTGCCTCCGTGCTATCTAGCTATCTAGTACACTCAAAGCTAGCTAGCTACCTAGCTGAATCCTTGCTAGATAGGTATGTGGCGACCGTTGGCCGCCGACACTCCAGCGAGCGGAAACATACCGGGGCACGTAGCCTCGCGCGGCGACCGGCGACGCAACATTGTATGTTCGAGCCCGCGTCGCCGAGTTGCCGAATTCGTTCGTCGAGGCCAGTTGGTCACGAGACGCAACGCGAGCCAGCAGAATAAAAACTACCAGCGCAAATACGGTGTTGTGATTTTCTCCCGATCTAACCCGCGAACGATCCCACATAATTGGTGACCCCGACGTGATCGGCCGGGCAAAGGCGAGTCGAAGTAGCCGCGAAAGTGTGAACGCGTTAAGACGCGACGTGCGGAACTCAAGATCTCGTGTGAAACGATCCCACGACGATGACGGATTCCGCGAGTAGCGGTCCGCGTCCCTCCGTTTTGGGAGAAGAATCCGACGACCTGGTTCTGGCAGCTGGAATCCCAGTTCGTGCTGGCAGGGATCACGCAGGATTCCACCAAGTATCACTACGTCAGCGCGAATCTGGACAATAGATATGCCGACGTGGTGATAGACATTATCAACAATCCCCCGGCGACCGACGCGTACGAAACAATGAAGACGGAGTTAATCCGAAGGCTGTCCGATTCCAAGGAGCAGAACATCCGGCGCCTCTTGGAACTCGAGGAGATCGGGGATCGAAAGCCGTCAATTTTCCTCCGACGACTTCAAGGCCTCGCGGGTGACACAGTGTCGGACGATTTCCTCAAAACTTTGTGGGTAGGACGTCTTCCGGCGAGCATCCAGGCCCTCATGGTTTCGCGCCAGAAGGAATCCCTCTCCGAGTTGGCCGCTCTCGCCGACGCCGTCGTGGAGGTGTCCGTGCGCCCGCAAGTCGCTGCCGTACCTTCGGGGCAAGCCGACCTGGTGGCCGAAATCGCCGATCTCCGCCGCGAAGTCGCCGCCCTCCGGGTCGGGAAACGTGACTTCCGTCGGCCGCGAAACAAGTCGCAAAACGGACGCCCCAGATATTCGCGATCGCGTAGTCGCGGTGGGGAACACGATTCCACCGACGGCAAGTGTTGGTACCATTGGAAACACGGGGACGCCGCGAAAAAGTGTCGCGAGCCGTGTAATTTCGTGTCGGGAAACACCCGGGCCGAACGCTAATGGCGGCTAGCGACTCCGGGCCAACGACGAGCCGCTTATTCATAACAGATCGCGGAACGAAGACCAGTTATATGGTCGATACCGGGTCCGATCTGTGTGTTTTTCCGCATACGCGAGTGAGTGGCCCGCGTGAAAAGACATCTTACGTGCTTCACGCAGCGAACGGAACCGCGATATCGACAAACGGGTGCGTCGCCCTCCACCTAAACCTCGGCCTCCGTAGAAGTTTTTCGTGGAGATTCGTTGTCGCGGACGTTACAACGCCTATAATAGGAGCCGATTTTCTCAGTTTTTACGGCCTCCTCATCGACCTACGTGGGAAACGGCTAATAGATAGCCTCACGTCATTAACGGCAGCGGGACGCGTCGCAGAGGCCAACAGCAAGAGCGTCAAGGCGGTTTCCGGTGAGTCTAGGTATCACGCGATCCTCGCAGAATTCCCGGACATTACGCGGCCGTCGGGAGGACACCGCGTGACGAAACATTCGACGTGCCACCACATCCGAACGACGCCAGGCCCGCCGGTGTCCTGCAAGCCGAGACGTCTCGCCCCCGACAAACTGAGGCTCGCAAAGGCCGAATTCGAGGCCATGGTGAGGGATGGAACAGCTCGACCGTCGGAAAGCTGCTGGTCATCAGCCCTGCACCTGGTCCCCAAGAAAGGCGACGCGTGGCGGCCGTGCGGTGACTACCGCGCTTTAAATTCAAGGACTATACCCGACAAATACCCCGTAACGCATATCGAGGATTTCGCGCAGTGTTTGGCCGGAAAGACGATTTTTTCGACGGTAGATTTAGTGCGTGCATATAATCAGATTCCGGTACACCCAGACGATATCCCGAAGACGGCGATCACGACGCCCTTCGGTCTGTACGAGTTTCCGTGCATGTCGTTCGGTCTGCGAAACGCGGCGCAAACTTTTCAACGGTTCATGGACGAAACGTTGCGCGGCCTCGAGTGGTGCTACGCGTATATTGACGATATCCTCGTGGCATCGACTTCGCCCGAGGAACACGAGCACCACTTGCGGGAGCTCTTCCGCCGTCTAAACGAGTACGGTGTGTTAGTAAATACGGCAAACTGTGTTTTCGGGGCACCGGAAGTGGCATTTCTGGGGTACGCAGTGCCCGCGCGTGGCTCTCGGCCGCTGCCAGAAAAAGTCGAAGCAATTCGAACTTTCCCTCGACCGACGACTGTGAAGGAGCTGCGACGGTTCCTCGGGGTGGTAAATTTTTACCGAAGATTTGTGCCAGCCGCGGCCCGAATCCAGGCTCCTTTGAACGAAGCTCTGCAAGGGAACGTCAAGGGTCGGGTCCCCGTCGAATGGACAACGGACAGGTTGCAGGCGTACGACCAGTGCAAGGAAAGCCTCGCACGTGCAGCCCTCCTGGCACATCCCGACGTCACGCTTCCGCTGGCCATTTTCAGCGACGCATTGGACTACACGGTAGGCGCCGTGTTGCAACAACGGGCACGCGACGGATGGCAACCTCTGGCGTTCTTCGCTAAAAAATTGACACCGACCGAGATTAAATATAGCCCATTTGACCGTGAACTCTTAGCGGTCTATAAAGCCGTTAAATACTTTCGCCATATGGTCGAAGGGCGCGAATTTTCAATTTTTACGGACCACAAACCGCTGATCTTCGCGTTCGCGCAAAAGCCCGAAAAACATACCCCGCGACAATTCCGATGGCTCGAACTCGTCGGGCAGTTTTCCACCGATATTCGGCACGTGTCCGGCAAAGATAACGTGGTCGCGGACGCCCTATCGCGGGTCGCGGAAATATCGAGCGCGTTCTTAGGAAGGTCGCTCTTCCAGGGACGAGCACCGAGTTGTATAGCGATACCGCTACGCGTACTTTGCGACCGTTTGTCACGAGGCAATTCCGCAAGCCGGTATTCGCTTCCCTCTACGATCTTGCTCACCCCGGTGTTAGAACGACGGCGAAATTGGTATCCGAACGTTTCTTGTGGCCAGGTATCCAGAAGGATTGTAGATCTTGTTCACGGGCATGCGTACATTGCCAACGCGCGAAAGTCAGTAGACACGTGTCTACCCCGCCGGGAAACTTCGCCGCACCCTCGGAGCGTTTCGACCACGTCCACGTGGACATTGTCGGCCCGTTGCCGATGTCGAAAGGATTCCGCTACTGTGTAACGTGTGTAGATCGGTACACCCGGTGGGCAGAGGTATTTCCGGTGAACGATATTACCGCAGAAACCGTAGCATGCGCGCTATTGTTAGGTTGGATCGCTAGATTCGAGGTGCCTCGACGGGTTACGACGGACCAAGGACGACAATTTGAGTCTGCGCTTTTCGAACAGTTATCGTCGCTCCTAGGCATCCGGCATCTACGCACGACCGCGTACCATCCGCAAGCGAACGGCATGGTGGAGCGGTTCCAACAGCAATTGAAAGCGGCGATCGTTTGCCACGCCAATACCGATTGGGCCGACGCGTTACCCATCGTCCTCCTAGGCATACGAGCGGCCTGGAAGGAGGACATTAAAGCGACCTCCGCCGAAATGTTGTACGGTGAGACCATTCGTCTGCCGGGCGAGTTCTTTTCAAACGCTCCGACGGCAAGCAGCAGCGCCGAAGAATTTGTCTCACGGCTTCGCGATCATTTTCGGCAAATTAAACCGTCTCAGGTGTCGCGTCACGGCTTACGGCGAATTTTTGTGTTTAAGGACTTGTTGACAGCGACCCATGTGTTCGTGCGCCACGGCGGCTACAAGCGAGCATAGCAGCCCGCGTACGACGGGCCATTCTGTGTAGTCGCGCGGCACCCGAAACACTTCAACATTCGTGTGAAAGATCGAGTGGTTCTGGTGTCGTTAGATCGTTTGAAACCGGCGCACCTGCTCCACGACGGTGAGCAGGACAACACCGACCCACAACCGCGAAGCACACCTACCGCACCAATCGAACCAGACCGTGTTACCAGGTCAGGAAGACGGGTACGATTTCCCGACTTGTACGTCGCGATGTAATCCCGAATGTATATTAACCGCATTTAGAGTAATTTGTATATAGTAGATTGTAAGTCGTAGCTATAAGTAAGCGTAGTTCGACCGTACACTAATTTTCACCAAGGGGGGTGGTGTGGCGACCGTTGGCCGCCGACACTCCAGCGAGCGGAAACATACCGGGGCACGTAGCCTCGCGCGGCGACCGGCGACGCAACATTGTATGTTCGAGCCCGCGTCGTCGAGTCGCCGAATTCGTTCGTCGAGGCCAGTTGGTCACGAGACGCAACGCGAGCCAGCAGAATAAAAACTACCAGCGCAAATACGGTGTTGTGATTTTCTCCCGATCTAACCCGCGAACGATCCCACAGGTAGCTAGCTCACTCCTTGCTATCTAGCTACCTAGCACACTCAATGCTAGCTAGCTACCTAACTCGCTCCTTGCTAGCAAGCTACCTAGCTCGGTCCATGGTATCTAGCTACCTAGCACACTCAATGCTAGATAGCTACCTAGCACACTCCTTGCTAGCTAGATACCTAGAACACTCCTTGCTAGCTAGATACCTAGCTCACTTCTTGCATGATAGCTACCAAGCTCACTCCTTGCTGGCTAGATACCTAGCTCACTTCTTTCTAGCAAGCAACCTAGCTCACTCCTTTCAAGCTAGCTACCTAGCCCACACATTGCTAGATAGCTACCTAGCTCACTGCTTGCTAGCTAGATACCTAGCTCACTCCTTGCTAGCTAGATACCTAGCTCACTATTTCATAGCCAGCAACCTAGCTCACTCCTTGCAATCTATCTCCCTAGCTCGCTCCTTGCTAGCTAGATACCCAGCTCACTCATTCATAGCCAGCAACTGAGCACACTCCTTGATAGCTAGCTACCAAGCTCACTCATTTGAAGCTAGATGCCTAGCTCATTCCTTGTTAGGTAGCTACACAGATCACTCCTTGCAATCCAGATACCTAGCACACTTCTTGCCAGCTATCAACTAGGCATACTTCTTGCTAGCTTGATACCTAGCACACTCCTTGAAAGACAGCTAACTAGATCACTCCTTGCTAGCTAGCTACGTTTCCCATTGCTTGCCAACCAGCTTCAAAGCATACTCTTTGCTAGCTACGTACCTATCTCACTCCTTGCTGGTTAGATATCCAGCTCACACCTTTCTAGCCAGCAACCTAGCTCTCTCCATGTTAGCTATTTACCTAGGTCACACCTTGCTAGATAGCTAGCTAGCTCAATCCTTTCTGGCCAGCAAACTAGCACACTCCTTCATAGCCAGCAAGCTAGCTCACTCCTTTATACCCAGCAACCTAGCTCACTCCTTGCGAGCTAGCGACCTAGCACACTCCTTCCTAGCTAGATACCTAGCTCATTCCTTGTTAGGTAGCTACATAGCTCACACCTTCATAGCCAGCTACCTAGCTCACTCCTTGACAGCTAGCTACCTAGCTCACACATTGTTAGATAGCTACATAGCTCACTGCCTGCTAGCTAGCAACCTAGTTCACTGCTTGCTATCTTGATATCTAGCTCACTACATGCAAGCTAGCTGCCTAGCTCAGCCCTTGCTAGCTAGTTACCTAGCTCACTCCTTCATAGCTAGCTACCTAGCTCTCTCCTTGCAAGCTAGCTACCTAGCTCATTTCTTGTTAGGTATCTACATAGATCACACCTTCATAGCCAGCTAACTAGCTCACTCCATGTAAGCTAGCTACCAAGTTCACTCCTTGCTAGCTAGATACCTAGCACACTCCTTGCAAACTGGCTACCTAGCACACTCCTGTCTCACTAGCTACCGCCTACACTCCTTGCTAGCTGGCTACCTAGCACCCTCCTTTTTTCCTGGCTTCCTAGCTCAAACCTTGCTATCTAGCTACGTAGCACACTCCATGCTGGCTAGCTACCTAGCTCACTCTTTCCTAGATAGCTACCTAGCTCACTCCTTGCTAGCTAGCTAAATAGCTTACTCCTTGTTACCTATCTACCATGCTCACTCTTTGCAATATAGCTACGTGTCACTCGCCTTGCTAGCTAGCTTCGTGGCATACACCTTGCTAGCTGGCTATCTAGCTGATTCCTTGCAAGCTAGCTACCTAGAACACAGCTTGCTCGCTAGGTTCCAAGCTCACACTTTGCAAGCCATCTACCTAGCTGAAATCTTGCTAGCCAGCTACATCGCTCACACCTTTGTATCTAGCTACCTAGCTTAGTCTTTGCTAACTAGCTTACAATCTCATTCCTTTCTATCCAGCACCCTAACTCATTCCTTGATAGCTTACAATCTAGCTCACCCTTTGTTAGCTGTCTACCTAGTTCACTGCTTGGCAACTATCTAAGTAGCACTCTCCTTGATATATACCTACCTAACTCACTCCATGCTAGCTTGCAGCGTAGCTCACTCATTGCCAGATAGCTACCTAGTTCACTCCTTGCTAGCTAGCAACGTAGCTTACTGCTTGCCAACTAGCTAAGCAGCACTCTCCTTGATAGATAGCTACCGAGTTCATTCCTTGCTAGCTAGCTGCGTAGCTCACTCCTTGCTAGATAGATACCCAGCTAACTCCTTGCATGCTAGGTGCCTACCTCAGTCCTTGATACATCGCTACATAGCTCACTCCTTGCTATCTAGCTACCTAGCACACTCCTTTCCAGCTAGCTAGCTATCTCGCTCCTTTCTAGGCAGCAACCTAGCTCACTCCTTGCAAGCTAGCTACGTAACTCACTCCTTGCTAGCTAGTTACCTCGCTCATTCCTTGATAGCTAGCAACCTTGGTCATTCCTTGATAGGGATCAACCTAGCTCACTCATTGCTACATAGCAACCTAGCACACCCCTTCCCAGCTAGCTAGCTAGCTCACTGCATGCAAGCTAGCTATGTAACACACTTCTTGCTAGCTAGCTACGTAGCACACTCCTTGCTAGCTGCCTACATAGCTATCTCCTTGCTAGATAGCTGCCTAGGTCACCCCTTGCCAGCTAACTGCGTAGCACACGCCTCGCTAGCTAGCTACCTAGCTCGCTCCTTGCATGCTAGCTACCTAGGTCACTCCTCCATAGCGAGCAACCTAGCTCACTCCTTGATAGCTAGCTACCTAGCTCACTCCTTGCTATCTGGATACCTAGCTCACTCCTTGCAAGCTAGTTACCTAGCTCACTCCTACATAGCCAATAACCTAGCTCACTCCTTGTAAGTTAGCTACCTAGCTCACTAATTTCTAGCTACCTACCTAGCTCACCCATTGCTAGATAGCTACCTAGCTCACACCTTGCTAGCTAGATATCTACCTCACTCGTTCATAGCCAGCAACATAGCTCACTCCTTGTATGCTAGCTACCTAGTTCACCCATTGCTAGATATCTTACTAGCTCACTGCTTGCTAGCTTGATACCTAGCTCACGCCGTGATAGCTAGCTACCTAGCTCACTCCTTGCATGCTAACTACCTAGCTCACTCCTTTCTAGCTAGATACCTAGCTCTCACCTTCATAGCCAGCAACCTAGCTCACAGCCTGCAAGCTAGCTACATAGCTCACTCCTTGCTTGCTAGATGCCTAGCTCACTCTGTGACAGCCAGCAACCTAGCTCACTCCTTTCTAGCTCGATACCTAGCTCACACATTCATAGCCAGCAACGTAGCTCACTCCTTGATAGCTGGGTACCTAGCTCACTCCTTGCAAGATAGCTACCTACCTCACTCTTTGCTAGCTAAATGCCTAGCTCACTCCTTGATAGCCAGCAAATTAGCTTACTCCTTGATAGCTAGCTGCGTAGCTCACTCCTTCATAGCCAGCAACCTAGCTCACTCCATGATAGCTAGGTACCTAGCTCACTCCTTCATAGCCAGCAACCTAGCTCACTGCTTGCAACCTAGCTACATAGCTCACTCCTTGCTAGCTAGATACCCATCCCATTCCTACATAGCCAGCAATCTAGCTCCCTCCATGATAGCTAGGTACCTAGCTCACTCTTTCATAGCCAGCAACCTAGCTCACTGCTTGCAACCTAGCTACCTAGCTCACTCCTTGCTTGCTAGATGCCTAGCTCACTCTGTGATAGCCAGCAACCTAGCTCACTCCTTTCTAGCTCGATACCTAGCTCACACCTTCATAGCCAGCAACCTAGCTCACTCCTTGATAGCCAGCAACCTAGCTCACTCTTTGATAGCTAGCTACCTAGGTCACTCTTTCTAGGTAGATAACTAGCTCACTTCTTCATAGCCAGAAACCTAGCTCACTCCTTTATAGCCAGCAACCTAGCTCACTCCTTGCAAGCTAGCTACCTAGCTCACTCCTTCATAGCCAGCAACCTAGCTCACTCCTTGTAAGCTAGCTACCTATCTCACTCCATGCTAGCTAGCTACCTATTATACCCCTACCAAGCTCATTCCATTCTGGTTAGCTACCTAGCACACTCCTTGCTAAGTAGATACCTAGCTCACTTCTTCATAGAAACCAACCTAGCTCACTCCTTGCAAACTAGCCGCCTAGCTCACTCCTTTATAGCCAGCACACTAGCTCACTCTTTGCAAGCTAGCTACCTAGCTCATTCCTTGTTAGGTAGCTACATAGCTCACACCTTCATAGCCAGCAACCTGTCTCACTCATTGATAGCCAGCTACCTAGCTCACTCATTGCAAGCTAGCATCCTACCTCACACCATGCTAGTTAGATACCTAGCTCACCCCTGGCAAGCAATGTACCTTTTTTTTTTTTTTTTTTTTTTTTTTTTTTTTTGTGGGGAAAATCTTCGAAAGACTCCCTCCCACCTCTTTGGGGAGAGGCGGGAGGGGTGTGTGGGATTCCCCGCGCCCATTATAACGGGCGCGGACCTACCCACTAAAAACCCCACGGTGACCCTTCCGCACGATTTGGGAGGATACCGGGAATCGCTCGAAGTATACTTCCGGTATCCTCCCCGTGCCCGCGCTTTGCGCCCACCCGCGGGGGGACAAACGGTGCCGCACAGGAGGCACTGCCACCCCATCCGGTCCGACCCTACGCCGCCTGGCCCGGGGGGACTCCTATCAGGACCCCCCTCCCAGCCTGGGTCATGCGCCACGCCGAGGGGGCCGCCCGCGTCGCCTGACGCCGAGGGGACGCTCTCTCGCCACCAAACGAGCGCGAGCTTCAGCACGCCGCTGACGCTCGCGCTCCCTTCCCGCGGTCTCCTTCTGCAACATTACGATTTCGCAGAAGGAGGCCACGGCCCTCCACTTCTCCTCGCTGCCGAGCATGGCGCGCACCATGCCCGGCAGCGAGACATCCCGCCCGATGACGCCGATCAGGACACGGCGTTCACCCTCCCATGCAGCGCATACCTCGAGGGTATGTTCTGCCGTGTCCTGCTCAGCATCACAATGGCAGCAACGCGCCGTCGGCTCATTCCCTATCCGGCACAGGTATCTCCCGAAGCTGCCATGCCCCGAGAACACCTGTGCCATCCTGTACGTGAGGCGTCCATGGCCTCGGTCCAGCCACTCACATAGGAGTGGCCGAACAGCCCCGACTGTCCGGTGCCCCGCGGTAGGCAGAGCCAACCGCTCCTGCCACGCGTGCACCACGGACTGCCGGGCCTGGCGCTTCAACTCGCCCCAAGCAGGTTCCTGCACACCCGGGACCGCCCCCACCCCCGCGCGACGGTCGACGCGGTGACGATACATCATCGCGTGCGACCGCGCGAGGAGATCCATGGGCGGCATCCCCGCAAGAACCGTCGCCGCCTCATGTGACACGGTCCGGTACCCGCGGACGACCCTTAGAGCCATCCGCTTCTGCACCCGACGCAGCATAGTCATGCCGCGCCGGGAGGCCGCCAGGTCGTCCGCCCAGACGGGGGCCCCGTATAGGACCACCGACTGAACCATTGCCACATAGAGGCGGCGAACTCGGCCCGCCGGGCCCCCAGGCTGGGCAGAATCCGGCCCAAAGCCCCGACCATCCTCTCCAGCCGGGGACCAGGCAGCGGAAATGCTCCTCGAAGCGCCAGTGGTTATCGAGAATCAGCCCCAGATACCTCATCTGGGGCTTCACCTCGATATTAGCCTCACCCACGCGGATCAGAGGAGGTGGCGGATCCTGCCGAGGTGAATGGAACGCTATCACCTCGGTCTTATGGACCGCCACCGTCATCCCCATCCCTCTGATCCGGTCGGCGACGACGCGTTGCGCCCCTCCTCCGCGAGACGCTTGGCCCTCCCCAGTGCGCCCCGACGGCCAGCACCAGTGTGTCATCTGCATAACACACGGCGCTGACGCCGTCGGGGAGGTCGGCCCGCAACACTGCGTCGTACGCGATATTCCACAGGAGTGGCCCGAGGACCGACCCCTGCGGAACACCGCAGTACACCTCCCTCCGCATATGACCATCCCGGCTCGGATACTCGATCCACCTGCCGCGGAGATAATCCCCGATGACCGCCCCGAGACAAGGGGGGACCCGATGATATTCGAGCCCCTCCTTATCTCCTCCCAGGGCAGGGTGTTAAAGGCGTTGGCAATATCCAAGGATATTGCCAAAGCCACCCCTCCCCGGGAAACGGCCGACCCCGAGAGGGCCCTGACACGACCTATCGCGTCGATGGTCGATCGACCCTCCCGGAAACCGTACTGGCAGTCGGCCAGGCCGGGGGCACCCCGCGCCAGGTGCTCGACGAGGCGGGCAGCCAAAACCCCCTCGAAGAGCTTGCCCACCTCGTCGAGGAGACAGATGGGCCGGTATGCGGAGGGAGACTCCGCGGGCCGACCCTCCTTCCGGAGGAGGACCATCCTCGCCTCCTTCCAACTGGGGGGGAAGCGCCCGTCCCTCGGGCATCGGTCGAACAACCGCCTGAGAGTCAGCCCCAAGGACGCCCTGGGTCAAGACCCAAACCCGGCCGGGCACACCATCCGGACCCGGGGCCGTATTACGCGCCCCGGAGACGTCTGATGGCCGCGGCCAGCTCCCCCTGAGTGACCCCCAGTTCGGCCGCCCACTCCCTTGGGACTGCCGCCTCCGCCAGAGGACGTGGTCCCCTCACCCGAATTGGGAAAAGAGTATTGACCACGTCCTCCAGCAGCCGGGGGTCAAGACCCTCGGTGACGGGGGGCGCCCACGGGCGGAGCTTCTTCAGCACCACTCTGTACGGGCGCCCCCAAGGATCGTCATCGAGGGTCTGGAGGAGATCCTTCCATGCCTGGGCCTTGGCCCGTTTGATGGCGACCTGCAGAGCAACCCGCGCCATCCGGTATGCCTCATACAGGTCATCTGCCCTCGCTCGCGCCACGCCATCGTCCGGTCGTAGACGACGGCGCGCGTGGGCGTACTGGCGTCGGGCGCGGACACTCGCGACCCGCAATTCCGCGATCGCGGCCGACCACCAGTACACCGCCCGGCGAGGAGAAGCTCGCCCGACTCGGGGCATCGACGCGTCGCAAATGGTTGCGACTAGTACCCCGAGCCGGGCGGCCCCCTCCTCCATGCTTGGCAACTCGGCCGCGACCTGCGGCCAAGTTGCAGCGAGGGCAGCTGCCATCAGGGCGTCCTTGTCCAGGCGCCGAAGCGCCCAGCGGCGCGGTGGGATGCCATCCGGGCGGCGGTGCCGGGACGCAGCCCCGGCGGCAGAGACCTCCATCCGGATATACCGGTGATCGGAGAGTGTCTCTGCCTCCGGGGCCACCTGCCAACCCGACACCATGCGCACGGCGTTGGGGTCGCGAATCCAACATCCACGATAGACCCCCATATCGCCGCACGCACGTGTGCTCCGACCCCCGGTTCAGTAACCGAAGGTCGAGCCCCGCCGCCCAGTCGCCCAGGATCCTGCCGCGAACGTTGGTCCTAGGGGATCCTCAAGCCACCGACTTGTCGTTGCAGTCCTCCAGGACCAGCACCGGCCGGGCCGCGCAGCGCTGCACGCATGCCGCGACCTCGGCCAAGTACAGCTCGAACGCGGCGTGACCGCTGCGGGGCGAGATGTAGCACCCCACTACGGCGACTCCCCCCCAGTCCACGACGACGAAACCCCGACCGCGCTCCAGAATGGAGAACGGCGGGGATCCGTCGCCACCTCCCCATACCGTCGCCACCAAACCGTCCGCGTCGCCCACCCAATGTGGGTGATCCGGCACGCGGTACGGCTCGGCGGCGACCGCCAGGCCAACCCCCACTCCGCGAGGACTTGGGACATCATGTCCTGTGCCGCGCGGCAGTGGTTGAGATTGGCCTGGAGGAGGAGTGGGGGCGCCGTTATTTAAGGGCCGTCCATGCCTCCTCCCGGCTGTCCGTCCCTGTGGCACCGTCCAGCTCCCTGGTGGACGCTGCCAGCAACCGCGGTGTGCTTGACCCGGGGTGGGCCCCTTCTTCCTTCCGGGAGGGGAGAGCACTTTTTGCTCCCCACCCTGTGATCGGCTGGCCTCCCCATGTCCGCACATAGCGGGCAGTGTGGGGCCGCCGAGCACTGGCTCGCGCGGTGGTCATTCGCCCCGCAGCGGTAACACTGACCGCTGCGGTCCACCGGCGAGGTGCACCACTGCCTCACGTGCCCCAGCTCAAGGCAGCGGTGACACTGGAGTGGCCGCGGCGCGAGTATCTCCACTCGCGCCGAAACCCACCCCACCAATACCCTCCCGGATTCCGCCACCTTTCGGGCGGCGGAGAGGGGACACCGGGCCCACACCGACCCCAGGCCGGAAGGAGACCTGCGGATTTCTCCGACCCGCACGTCTCCCTCGGGGCAATCACCCGCCCTCGCTAGGGCACAGGGCACCTCCTGCGCGGTGACCGAGTCGTCCAACCCACATATGCGCATCTCTGTGCGCTTCATGGGCCGGACGACTCGGACACTCCGCTTGCCCAGCTGCTCCTGGAGCCTCTGGGCGAGTCGGTCCGCCTTCTCGCCGCTCCTTCTGGACCAGGGATCTCCCGCAGGAGCACCCCGGTCACGGCCCTCTTCGCCCTCACGGAAGCGATGCCGAGCTCCTCCAGGGATATATTATCCCTGGCGAGCTGCATCGCCCCCGCGAGTGTCAGGTCGCCCCCCTGAGGAACGGTCAGCGTAACTGCTGCCGTTTTAGGGGGGCGCCCTGGTCGCACCTTCGCGGCCTTTCCCTTGGCCGCGGGCGGCGAGGTAGCAGGTCGCGGCTGCGAGGTCTTCCTCGCCGCCCTCTTCGCCTTCCGCCCTACTACCTCGCTCCACGACACCCCCCCGTGGGATGGTGCCGCGGAGGACGCACGCACCGGGGCCGCGGGTACACTACCCTCTGGGGCCGCGACCCGCGGCACCGGAACTGCCACGGTGAGTGGAGCCTTCCCTCCCCACCTTTGCCTTCCCCGCCTGGAACCGACTTTTGGTCGGTGAGTCACCGCATTCTTGTTGCTGACCGCACCTCCTTGGAGGAGCTCCTCCCGGAAGGCGGCCAGCTTACTATCCATCATGTTCCCGATCCTCCTCAGAAGTTCGTCCTCTGAGGAGGATGGGGAACTTCTGCACGGGCGGAGTGCGGGTGGAAGGTCCCTGCAACACCGCCGCCGCACTCCGCTTTTTTCCACGACCGTGGGTCGTGGTGGTGGAGGTGGAGGAGGAGGGAGGATAGGAGGGAGGGCTGCGCTGTTCCAGCGCGCCTCTGCCCTCATCCTCCCCCGTCGCTCCTCCTCCACCTGGAGCTGCAGCCGGGCATTTCGCCCACACAATTCCTGTGTCGCTTCCCTCATCCTCTGGGCCGCTACCCTAAGGGGGTCTGCCCCGCAGGTCTTCTGCCCCTTCGAGGAGCAGGCCGCGGCCACCTTCTCCACTCCGCCTCCGGGACGAGGTTAGCCTCGCGGATATCTCCTCGGTTACCTGGTCCCTGCGGCAACCACCCCCCCCCCCCGGCCTCATCGCCCGGTCCACTCCGTCGACGGCCTGCCCCGTCCGCTTACAGTGTGTGCCTCTGTGTCTGCTCGTTGAGGAGAAGGTCGAGACTGTCGCCGTCTCGTCGTCCTCCTCCACCTTCCACGAAACCGGGCCAGGCGCTGAGTGAGGCGCGAGCGCCGTCACCCTAGCCCCAACACCGTCATCGTCCTTCCTCTCAATATAACCCGTCCCAACCCCGTTTTATTTAGAAAATCCATATGAATCCCACGAGTAGGTCGGAAATAAAGGTCCACCTGGGCAGAGCCGCCTTACCTGGGTAAGCCTAATACTCCGGGGTTCGGCAGGTGCCCCGGAGGTGGTCGCTTGGGATTGGGCCTTCTCCCAACCATGCATCCCATCGCCGCGCACAATAGCTTAGTCTTGGAGGGCGATTTTTTAGTGTCGCAATACTCTTGACCCAGGCGGTTAAGACACGGCCCCGGTTTCTCCTGCCGTCACGTACCATTCACAAAACCAAAAAAGGAATTATGAATGGATTGTCGTGACGACCAACAGGAGGCTTACGGTGTGATTAGCTTCAGGTACCTCGGGGTCGCTACGCCCCGTACTGCGGCCGACGATTGCCGGACACAGCCCCTGAGGGGAAGCAATGTACCTTGCATACTGCTTGCAATCTACATTGCATACTCCATGCTAGCTAAACACCTAGCTCACTCCTTTTTGGCTAGCAACCTAGCACACTCCTTGATAGGTAGATACCTAGCTCAATTCTTCATAGCCAGCAACCTAGCTCACTCCTTGTATGCTAGCTACCAAGTTCACTCCTTGCTAGCTAGATACCTAGCTCACTGCTTGTAAGCTAGCTGCGTAGCATACTCCATGCTAGATAGCTGCCTAGCTCACTCCTTTATAGCTGGCAACCTAGTTCAGTGCTTGACAGCTCGCTAGCTAGCTCACAGCTTCCAAGATAGCTACGCAGCATAATCCTTGCTAGGTAGCTGCAAAGCTCACTCCTGACTAGCTAGCTACGTAGCACACTCCTTGCTGGTTAGCTACCTAGCTCACTCTTTGCTAGATAGCTACCTAGCTCACATCTTGCTAGCTAGCTAAATAGCTTACTCCTTGTTACCTATCTACCATGCTCACTCTTTGCAATATAGCTACGTGTCACTCGCCTTGCTAGCTAGCTTCGTGGCATACACCTTGCTAGCTGGCTATCTAGCTGATACCTTGCAAGCTAGCTACCTAGAACACTGCTTGCTCGCTAGGTTCCAAGCTCACACCTTGCAAGCCATTTACCTAGCTCAAATCTTGCTAACCAGCTACATCGCTCACACCTTTGTATCTAACTACCTTGCTTAGTCTTTGCTAACTAGCTTGCAATCTCATTCCTTTCTATCCAGCACCCTATCTCATTCCTTGATAGCTTACAATCTAGCTCACTCTTTGTTAGCTGTCTACCTAGCTGACTGCTTGGCAACTATCTAAGTAGCACTCTCCTTGATATATAGCTACCTAACTCACTCCATGCTAGCTAGCAGCGTAGCTCACTCCTTGCCAGATAGCTACCTAGTTCACTCCTTGCTAGCTAGCACCGTAGCTTACTGCTTCTGCCAACTATCTAAGTAGCACTCTCCTTGATATATACCTACCTAACTCACTCCATGCTAGCTTGCAGCGTAGCTCACTCATTGCCAGATAGCTACCCAGCTAACTCCTTGCATGCTAGGTGCCTACCTCAGTCCTTGATAGATCGCTACATAGCTCACTCCTTGCTATCTAGCTACCCAGCTCACTCCATGCTAGCGAGATACCTAGCACACTCCGTTCAAGCTAGCTAGCTAGCTCAGTCGTTTCTAGTCAGCAACCTAGCTCGTTCCATGCAAGCTAGCCACCTAGCTCACTCCTTGCTAGCTAGATACCTAGCACACTCCTTTCCAGCTAGCTAGCTATCTCGCTCCTTTATGGGCAGCAACCTAGCTCAGTCCTTGCAGGTTAGCTACCTACCGAGGGAGGTAGGTAGCTAGCTAGTAACGAGTGTAATAGGGATGTATCTAGCAAGGAGTGAGATTGGTAGCTAGCTAGCTTATAGTGTGCTATGTAGCTAGCTAGCAAGGAGAGAGCTAGGTAGCTAGCTAGCAAGGAGTGTGCTAGATAACAAGCTAGCATGGAGTTAGCCATGTTACCAGCTAGCATGAAGTGAGCTAGGTAGCTAGCTGGCATGGTGTGAGCCAGGAAGCTAGCTAGCAAGGAGTGAGCTAGATAGGTAGCTAACAAGGAGTGTACAAGGTATCAAGCTAGCAAGCAGTAAGCTAGGTAGCTAGCTAGCAAGGGGTGAGCTATGTACCTAGCTAGCAAGGAGCGAGCTAGGTGACTAGCTTGCAAGCAGTGAAATAGGTTGCTAGCTAGCATGCAGTTAGCTAGGTTGCTAGAGAGCAAGAAGTGAGCAGGGTAGCTAGCTGGCATGGTGTGAGCTAGGTAGCTAGCTAGCAAGGAGTGAACTAGGTAGCTAAATAGCAAGGAAGGAGCTACGTAGCTAGATAACAACGAGGGAGCTAGGTAACTAGCTAGCAAGGAGTGAGCTAGATAGCTAGCTGGTAACGAGTGTAATAGGGATTTATCTAGCAAGGAGTGAGATTGGTAGCTAGCTAGAAAAGAGTGTGCTAGGTAGCTAGCTAGGAAGGAGTGAGGTAGGTAGCTAGCTAGCAAGGAGTCAGCTGGATAGCTAGCTAGGAAGTAGTGAGCTAGATTGCTAGCTAGAACGGTGTGAGCTAGGTAGCTATTTAGCAAGTGATGAGGTAGATAGCTAGCTAGCAAGGACTGTGATAGGTAGCTAGCGAGCAAGGCGTGACCTAGGTAGCTATCTAGCAAGGAGTGAACTAGGTAGCTAGATAGCAAGGAAGGAGCTACGTAGCTAGATAGCAACGAGGGAGGTAGGTAGCTAGATGGTAACGAGTGTAATAGGGATGTATCTAGCAAGGAGTGAGATTGGTAGCTAGCTAGCATATAGTGTGCTATGTAGCTAGCTAGCAAGGAGAGAGCTAGGTAGCGAGCTTGCAATGAGTGGGCTACTTACATATCTTGCAAGCAGTGCGCGAGGTAGCTAGCTAGCAAGGAGTGAGCTAGGTACCTAGCTAGCAAGGAGTGAGATAGTTAGCGTGCTAGCAAGGAGTGAGATATGTAGCTCGCTAGCAAAGAGTGTGATAGGTTTCTAGCTAGCAAGTAGTGATCTAGGTAGCTAGCTAGCTAGGAGTGAACTAGGTATCTATCTAGCAAGGAGTGAGCTAGGCAGCTAGCTAGCTAGGGGTGAGCTAGGCTCACTTACAGGATGGCACAGGTGTTCTCGGGGCATGGCAGCTTCGGGAGATACCTGTGCCGGATAGGGAAGGAGCCGACGGCGCGTTGCTGCCATTGTGACGCTGAGCAGGACACGGCGGAACATACCCTCGAGGTATGCGCTGCATGGGAGGGTGAACGCCGTGTCCTGATCGGCGTCATCGGGCGGGATGTCTCGCTGCCGGGCATGGTGCGCGCCATGCTCGGCAGCGAGGAGAAGTGGAGGGCCGTGGCCTCCTTCTGCGAAATCGTAATGTTGCAGAAGGAGACCGCGGGAAGGGAGCGCGAGCGTCAGCGGCGTGCTGAAGCTCGCGCTCGTTTGGTGGCGAGAGAGCGTCGCCTGGACGTCAGGCGAGGCGAGCGTCCCCCTCGGCGTTCCGCATGACCCAGGCTGGGTGGGGGGCTTGATAGGGGCCCCCTCCCGCCAAGTGGCGTAGGGTCGGACCGGATGGGGTGGCAGTGCATCCTGTCGGGGCCCGCGCACGGAGCGGCACCCTCGGTGGTCTGGTGCGTCCATTAGCTGCCGGGCACCGAGGGGTAAAAACGGGGTCGCGGGCGGTTGAAAGTTGGGGCTCGCAGCCGCCACTAGACGCGGCCCCGGGACGGATGGCAGCAGGAGGAAGTGGCCTCGTCCTGCCGCTATGAGACAGGGCGATTACCGGGGGGACCGTTTTTCCCCCCGCGGGAGGGCGCACAGCGCGGGCACGGGGAGGATACCAAAAGTATGCTTCGAGCGATTCCCGGTATCCTCCCAAATCGTGCGGAAGTGTCACCGTGGGGTTTTTAGTGGGTACGTCCCGCGCCCGATATAATGGGCTCGGGGAATCCCACACACCCCACCCGCCTCACCCCAAAGTGGTGGGAGGGAGTGTTTCGAAGATTTTCCCCACGAAAGAAAAAGTCTGATGCATGTAAACATATGTCCCGAACGATGCATTGCCTTTTTTTTTTTTTTTTTTTTGTCTGGGGAAAATCTTCGAAACACTCCCTCCCACCCCTTTGGGGAGAGGCGGGAGGGGTGTCTGGGATTCCCCGCGCCCATTATACCGGTCGCGGGACCTACCCACTAAAAACCCCACGGTGACCCTTCCGCACAATTTGAGAGGATACCGCGAATCGCCCGAAGCATACTTCCGGTATCCTCCCCGTGCCCGCGCTTTGCGCCCACCCGCGGGGGGACACACGGTCCCACCGGCAATCGCCTTGTCTCATAGCGGCAGGACGAGGCCACTTCGCCATCCGCGCCGGGGCCGCGTCTAGTGTCGGGTGCGAGCCCCAACTCGCAACCGCCCGCGACCCCGTTTCTACCCCTCGGCGGCCGGCAATTAATGTCCGCTCCAGGCCACCGAGGGTGCCGCTCCGTGCGCCGGACCCGGACAGGTGGCACTGCCACCCCATCCGGTCCGACCCTACGCCGCCTGTTGGGAGGGGGCTCCTATCAGGACCCCACTCCCAGCCTGTGTCATGCGCCACGCCGAGGGGGCCGCCCGTGTCGCCTGACGGCCAGGCGACGCTCTCTCCCCACCAAACGAGCGCGAGCCTCAGCCCTTCCAACGGTCTCCTTCTGTAGCATTGCGCTCTCGCAGAAGGAGGCCTCGGACCTCCACTTCCCCTCGCTGCCGAGCATGGCGCGCACTATGCCCGGCAGCGAGAAATCCCGCCCGATGGCGCCGACCAGGACACGGCGCTCCCCCTCCCACGCAGTGCATACCTCTAGGTTATGTTACGCCGTGTCCTGCTCATCGTCACAACGGCAGCAACGCGACGTCGGCTCCTCCCCTATCCGGCACATGTATCACGCGAAGCTACCATGCCCCGAAAATACCTGTGCCATCCGGTAGGTGAGGCTTCCATGGCCTCTGTCCAGCAACTCACATAGGAGTGGCCGAACAGCCCGACTCTCCGGTGCCCCGCGGTAGGCAGAGCCAACAGCTCCTGCCACGCGTGCACCACGAACTGCCGGGCCTGCCGCTTCAACTCGCCCCAAGCAGGTTCCTGCACACCCGGGACCACCCCCACCCTCGCGCGACGGTCGACGCGGCGACGATACATCATCGCGTGCGACCGCGCGAGGAGATCCATGGGCGGCATCACAGCAAGAACCGTCGCCGCCTCATGCGAAACGGTCCGGTACCCGCGGACGACCCTTAGCGCCATCCGCCTCTGCACCCGACGCTGCATCGTCATGGTGCGCCGGGAGGCCGCCAGGTCGTCCGCCCAGACAGGGGCCAATATCCAAGGATATTGCCGAAGCCAGCCCTCCCCGGGAGATGGCCGACCCCGAGAGGATCCTGACACGACCAATCGCGTCGATCGTCGATCGACCCTCCCGGAAGTCGTTCTGGCTGCTAGCCAGGCCGGGGGCACCCCGCGACAAGTGCACGACGTGGCGGGCAGCAATCACGCGCTCGAACAGCTTGCCCACCTCGTCGAGGAGACAGATGAGCCGGTATGCAGAGGGAGACTCCGCGGGCCGACCCTCCTTCCGGAGGAGGACCATCCTCGCCACCTTCCAACTGGGGGGGAATCGCCCGTCCCTCAGGCATCGGTCGAACATCCGCCTGAGGTCGGCCCCAAGGACGCCCTGGGTCAAGACCCAAACATGGCCGAGCACACCATCCGGACGCGGGGCCGTGTTACGCGCCCCGAGCCGTCTGATGGCCGCGGCCAGCTCGACCTGAATGAACCCCAGCTCGGGCGCCCACTCCCTTGGGACTGCCTCCTCCGCCGGAGAACGAGGTGCCCTCACCCGAATTGGGAAAAGAGTATTGACCACGACCTCCAGCAGCAGGGGGTCAAGACCCTCGGTGATGGGGGGCGTCCACGGGCGGAAATTTTTCAGCACCACCTTGTACGTTCGCCCCCAAGGATCGCCATCGAGAGTCTGGAGGAGATCCTTCCGTGCCCGGGTCTTAGCCCGTTTAATGGCGACCTGCAGAGCAACCCGCGCCCTCCGGTATGCCTCATACAAGTCATCTGCCCTCGCTCGCGCCACGCCATCGTCCGGTCGTAGACCACGGCGCGCGCGGGTGTACTGACGTCGGGCGCGGGAACTCGCGACCCGCAATTCCGCGATCGCGGCCGACCACCAGTACACCGCCCGGCGAGGAGAAGCTCGCCCGACCCAGGGCATAGACGCGTCGCAAATGTTTGCGACTAGTCCCCCGAGCCGGGCCGCCTCCTCCTCCATGCTCGGTAACTCGGCCGCCTCCTGCGGCCAAGTGGCAGCGAGGGCAGCTGCCATCAGTAAGTCCTTGTCCAGGCGCCGAAGCGCCCAGCGGCGCGGTGGGGTGCCACCCGGGCGGTGGTGGTGCCGGGATGCAGCCCCGGAGGCAGAGACCTCCATCCGGATATACCGGTGATCGGAGAGTGTCTCTGCCCCCGGGACAACCTGCCAACCCGACACCATGCGCACGGCGTTGGGGGTCGCGATTCCAACATCCACGACGGACCCCCCATATCGCCGCACGCACGTGTGCTCCGACCCCCAGTTCAGTAACCGAAGGTCGTGCCCCGCCGCCCAGTCGCCCAGGATCCCGCGGCGAATGGTGGTCCTAGGGGATCCCCAAGCCACCGGCTTGGCGTTAAAGTCCCCCAGGACCAGCTCCGACCGGGCCGCGCAGCGCTGCACGCAAGCCGCGACCTCGGCCAAGTACAGCTCGAAGGCGGCGTGACCGCTGCGGGCGAGATGTAGCACCCCACTACGGCGACTCCCCCCCAGTCCACGGCGACGAAACCCCGACCGCGCTCCAGAATGGAGAACGGAAGGGACCCGTCGCCACCTCCCCATACCGTCGCCACCAAACCGTCCGCGTCGCCCACCCAATGTGGGTGATCAGGCACGCGTTACGGCTCGGCGGCGACCGCCAGGCCACCCCCCACTCCGCGAGGACTTGGGACATCATGTCCTGTGCCGCGCGGCAGTGGTTGAGATTGGCCTGGAGGAGGAGGCGGGGCGCCGTTATTAACGGCCGTCCCAGCCTTCTCCCGGCTGTCCGTCTCCGTGGCACCACCCACCTCCATTGTGGAAGCTGCCAGCGACCGCGGTGCCTGAACCGGGGTGGGCCCTTTCTTCTTTACCTTCCGGGAGGGGGGAAAGCACTTTTTGTTCCCCACCCTGTGATCGGCTGGCCTCCCCATGGCCGCATATAGCGGGCAGTGGGGGGCCGCCGCGCACTGGCTCCCGCTGTGGTCATTCGCCCCGCAGCGGTAACACTGACCGCTGCGGTCCACCGGCGAGGTTCACCTCTCGTCCCCCAACGCGAGGCAGCGGTGACACTGAAGTGGGCGCGGCGCGAGTATCTCCACTCGCGCCGAAACCCACCCCACCAATACCCACACGGATTCCGCCACCTTTCGGGCGGCGGAGAGGGGACACCGGGCCCACACCGACCCCAGGCCTGAAGGAGACCTGCGGATTTCTCCGACCCGCACGCCTCCCTCGGGGCAATCTCCCGGCCTCGCTAGGGCATGGGACACCTCCTGCGCGGTGACCGAGTCGTCCAGCCCACATATGCGCATCTCTGTGCGCTTCGTGGGCCGGGCGACTCGGACACTCCCCTCTCCCAGCTGCTCCTGGAGCTTCTGGGAGAGTCGGTCCGCCTTCACGCCGCCCTCGGGACCAGGGATCTCCTGCTGGAGATCCCCGGTCACGGCCCTCTTCGCCCTCACGGATGCGATACCAAGCTCCTCCAGGGATATATTATCCCTGGCAAGCTCCATCGCCCCCGCGATTATCAGTTCGCCCCCTGATGAACGATCAGCGTCACTGCTGCCGTTTTAGGGGGGCGAAACTAGATACCTAGCACATTCCTCGCTAGCTTGCTACCTAGGTCACCCCTTGCTAGCTAGATACGTAACTCACTCCTTGCAAACCAGCTACCTAGCACAGTCCTCGCTAGTTAGCTACCTAGCTCCCTCCGCGCTGTCTAGTTACATAGCTCACTCCTTGCTAGCTACCTACCTGGCCCACTCCTTGCTAGCTAGTTACCTCCCTCCCACCTTTCTATCTAGCTACCTAGCTCACTCCTTGCTAGCTAGCTACCTAGCCCACTGCTTGCAAGCGAGCTACGTAACACACTCCTTGCTAGATCGCAACTTAGCACACTCCTTTCCAGCTAGCTACCTAGCTCACTACATGCTAGCTAGCTACCTAGCACACTCCTTGCTACATAGTTACATCCTCCCTCCTTGCTATCTAGCTACCTAGCTCACTCCTTGCTAGCTAGCTACCTAGCCCACTCCTTGCTAGCTAGATATCTAGCCCACTCCTTGCTAGCTAGCTACCTAGCTCACTCCGTGCTGTCTAGTTACCTAGCTCACTCCTTGCTAGCTACCTACCTAGCCCACTGCTTGCAAGCGAGCTACGTAACACACTCCTTGCTAGATAGCAACCTAGCCCACTACTTGCTAGCTAGCTACCTAGCTCACTCCGTGCTGTCTAGTTACCTAGCTCACTCCTTGCTAGCTACCTACCTAGCCCACTGCTTGCAAGCGAGCTACGTAAAACACTCCTTGCTAGATAGCTAGCTAGCACACTTCTTTCCAGCTAGCTGCCTAGCTCACTCCTTGCTAGCAAGCTACCTAGCCCACTCCTTGATAGCTAGCTACCTAGCTCACTCCTTGATAGCTAGCTACCTAGCTCACTCCTTGCTAGCTAGCCACCTATCTCTCGCCTTGCTAGCTAGCTACCTAGTACACTATATGCTTGCTAGCTACCTATCTCACTCCGTGCTAGCTAGCTACAGTAGTATAGTAAGGCGGGTTCTAACCCATGGGGCACTGAGGGAGGTGCGGGGCGCTGAAGAAGTGGGTGCGCACTGGGAAGTGCTGCGCGGGGAAACTATGGCGCGCGCCTGCTGGGAGTGGAAAATAGGTTGCGCGCGCACAAGCCGAGGAGTGGGGCATGGCGCAATCGTGGAGGGGATCAGACCGGACCGAGCCGTCGCGGAGACCACTCCAGACCTGACCCACTTCTGAATGGCGCGGGGGCCTGCGGGGAGTGGAAAATAGGTTGCGCGTACACAAGCCGCGGAGTGGGGGATGGCGCAATCGTGGAGGGGATTAGTCCGGCCTTTGCCATCGTGGAGACCGCTCCAGACCTGACCCACCTTCGGAAATTTTTCAGACGGGCGCGAGGCCTCTGGGGACGGATGGCGGCAGGACGATGTGGCCTCGTCCTGCCGCTATGAGACAGGGCGATTACCGGGGGGACCCTTTGTCCCCCCGCGGGTGGGCGCAAAGCGCGGGCACGGGGAGGATACCGGAAGTATACTTCGAGCGATTCCCGGTATCCTCCCAAATCGTGCGAAGGGTCACCGTGGGGTTTTTAGTGGGAAGGTCCGCGCCCGTTATAATGGGCGCGGGGAATCCCACACACCCCTCCCGCCTCTCCCCAAAGAGGTGGGAGGGAGTCATTCGAAGATTTTCACCACGAAAAAAAAAAAAAAAAAAAAAAAAGCCTCTGGGGAGAGGAAAATTGGTTGCACGCGCACAAGCCGCGGAGTGAGGGGATAGCGCAATCGTGGAGGGGATTAGTCCAGTCCGAGCCGCCGCGGAGACTTCTCCAGACCTGTACCACCTGAAATTTTTTCAGACGGAGGGAAATGATGCCCGAAATTTTTTTCAGACGGAGGGAAATGATGCCCGAAATTTTTTTCAGACTCCGATTCACCACCGGAAATTTTTTTTTTTTTCGAGGGGAGGGACAACCTTTTTTTTTTTTTTGTCTGGGGAAAATCTTCGAAAGACTCCCTCCCACCCCTTTGGGGAGAGGCGGGAGGGGTGTGTGGGATTCCCCGCGCCCATTATAACGGGCGGGACCTACCCACTAAAACCCCCACGGTGACCCTTCCGCACGATTTGGGAGGATACCGGGAATCGCTCGAAGTATACTTCCGGTATCCTCCCCGTGCCCGCGCTTTGCGCCCACCCGCGGGGGGACAAACGGTCCCCCCGGTAATCACCCTGTCTCATAGCGGCAGGACGAGGCCAAATCGTCCTGCCGCCATCCGTCCCGGGGCCGCGTCTGGCCGCGACCCCTTTTCTACCCCTCGGAGGCCGGCAGCTCATGGCCGCACAAGGCCACCGAGGGTGCCGCTCCGTGCGCCGGACCCGGACTGGAGGCACTGCCACACCATCCGGTCCGACCCTACGCCGCCTGGCGGGAGGGGGCTCCTATCAGGACCCCCCTCCCAGCCTGGGTCATGCGCTACGCCGAGGGGGCCGCCTGCGTCGCCTGACGCCCAACCCAAATCTTCCATCAACGATGAACCCTTGCTAGTCAACAAATGTTGGTACGCTCATAATCGGAACAATGTAGAGTTCCGCTCATTTCCAAGCCAGGCAGGAGTATGTGGTTTTTCTCGTAAAGCATCTCGATTTTCATGATGAAAATTTGTACGAATTTGACACATGAGAGGGCAGGTAAGTAGCGTTGGAATTTAATTGATTTTGCGCACCATGTTTGTCAACGGATTGTATTCAACCACCCGATCATGCAAAATGAGACAGTAGGCCGTAGTATTCGCCGGCACGTTCTCTTTACAATCAAATTCTATGCGCACGTCCACGGTGCTACTCTTGATCGACTCATTTTGTCGCGAGCAGTCAATCACCACGAGCGGGCCAAATTGTAAAAATTGTGCACCGGTGAATAATGCCTCGTTGCAACTATGTCCGTAATACGATTTACGGAAATGCGTGTAACGGGAACTCCGGGCTCAGTCGGCATGCCGGGTTCGCTCGCTCCTGCGCTAAGGGTATAAAGGTCCCTAATCTAGTGGGGACTTGGTCCCATCGGTCGCTCGCGAGTACAGTGCTTCGCTGGGGGTAGTAGGAGTTCAGGAGGCGGAATTGGTTGTCGCCGACTAGTGGGGTCGGACGGCAGCGGACGCACCTCCACCCTTCCCTCGGCTAATAGAGGTCGTGAATCCGGAGGGGCTCTGCGGATTCACTAGTCCCTACCGGTGACCAGATGTCCACGTTTCGTGGCCTTGATTGCTACGACGTCGGGACGGCGGGTTAAACGGTGCAGTGGGCGTCAAAGTCGGTTGCGGACGCACTCCGATTCTGACTCGCTCCGTTGGCGGAATTCGTAAGGGAGTACAAAACGTGAGAATCGCTCCGTATCGGTTCGGTTGCTTTGCGCTCTTATCGGCGGAAGAGGCCAGCTAGCGGTATCGACCCTCCCGGAAACCGTACTGGCAGTCGGCCAGGCCGGGGGCGCCCCGCGACAGGTGCTCGACGAGGCGGGCAGCAATCACCCGCTCGATGAGCTTGCCTACCTCGTCGAGGAGACAGATGGGCCGGTATGCGGAGGGAGACTCCGCGGGCCGACCCTCCTTCCGGAGGAGGACCATTCTCGCCACCTTCCAACTGGGGGGGAATCGCCCGTCCCTCAGGCATCGGTCGAACATCCGCCTGAGGTCGGCCCCAAGGACGCCCTGGGTCAAGACCCAAACCCGGCCGGGCACACCATCCGGACCAGGGGCCGTGTTACGCGCCCCGAGCCGTCTGATGGCTGCGGTCAGCTCCCCCTGAGTGACCCCCAGTTCGGCCGCCCACTCCCTAGGGACTGCCGCCTCCGCCGGAGAACGTGGTCCCCTCACCCGAATTGGGAAAAGAGTATTGACCACGTCCTCCAGCAGCCGGGGGTCAAGACCCTCGGTGACGGGGGGCGCCCACGGGCGGAGCATCTTCAGCACCACCCTGTACGGGCGCCCCCAAGGATCGTCATCGAGGGTCTGGAGGAGATCCTTCCATGCCCGGAACTTGGCCCGTTTGATGGCGACCTGCAGAGCAACCCGCGCCATCCGGTATGCCTCATACAGGTCATCTGCCCTCGCTCGCGCCACGCCATCGTCCGGTCGTAGACGACGGCGCGCGCGGGCGTACTGACGTCGGGCGCGGACGCTCGCGACCCGCAATTCCGCGATCGCGGCCGACCACCAGTACACCGCCCGGCGAGGAGAAACTCGCCCGACTCGGGGCATCGACGCGTCGCAAATGTTTGCGACTAGTACCCCGAGGTTGAAGTATCATTTGGCTTATGTATCGTCAATTTCCCCTCCACGTAGAGGAAACTTTCACACGGCAATGTGTATAAATCTTGCTGTTGTATAGGTATTCTTATCTCATCACTGTGTCCAATCGTCGTGGTAACGTATGGGTTGTATGTGTGAGTCTCGAGCTTAACAATGCGATCATCAAACGTCGGCTTCCCTCCAATGCTTAGAATGTCAACCATTTTCAACTTAAATGCGCACACTGAATCCCAAGGATTTCAAAAATGCAATGTTTGCAGCACTGAGCCTGTTCGTTTTAACGTAATCAGAGCTGTTACTGTTGTAGACAATTTCGTTTGGAAGAAACGTGTTTCTGGAGTCGTTCAACACAAGCATCTCATCAGTTCGCACCACAGGTATTATCGTCGTCGCACATGCAGTCTGATCGTAATCTCTTCACCGCGAAAATCCAGCAATCGTCCGTTTTGATCCACAACGCGTATCGTTAGATCCGTAATGATCCGTGCGGTGATAGGAAGATAAATGATCTGTGCGGGCGTTTCCGATATCTTATATCCTGGCGGAACACTCGGAGAAAATTCATGTATCGTATGTACGCGCTTCCCATTGTTGTACGCGCCAGCGGTCGCACTACATTCAATGCGAATAATGTTTACGCTCATGATATTAATCGGATCGTCCGATTCGTGCCACAGTCCTGGTTCTAATACCCGATTCGCCGAGAGAATCCCAATAGCGATCCAATGTTATTGGGTTTCGTAAAATCTATGGGAAATGAGCAGAACAGCTCGCTTTTCATGGTGTTGTTGTTGGGGCGCAACACTATAGGATATACATCATCGGTACTACCGAGATTTTGAGGATATCTCTCGAGTAATCGCTGCTTCAAATACTTAGCAATGGCGTCTAGTTCGTAGGAGCCGTGGGGAATCGTAATGTACTGTCCTCCGCTCACTTGAAGTCCCGCGAGACGGCACAGGGGCAAGGGGAGTCGGACCGCCCTTCCCCACCTTTAACGCTCCCTGAGCCGCATGTTCCAACCTTCGGCCACGCCGTGTGACATAGTCGTAGGAACAGATTTTATTCGTGTCCCTATTTCAGTATATATACAAATTTAAAGCTTGGAGACCCTATAAACTACTGAGGTTTCGTTCATGTTTAATGTATAAAATGTCTGTTTTATCTCATAAGTGTTATTTAATATAGGAAGGAATAATATGTAATATTAGCAATTTTTATAAGTGGAGTAATCAAGATGATTTTGAGATATACAGGTAGCCCTCCTACAACACGGCATCTTATAACATGGTTTCGCTTTAAAACGACAAGAAAATTGCGAAAACCTTTGTGCAACACTATACTTCTATACCATTGGATAACATGAGTTTTGCTTAACATATTTAAAAACTAAATTACCTTAAAATAATGACGCGAAGGAATAATGAACTATGGTGGCTTGACATGAAAAAATATAAACAAATTATAATTTATTAAATTAAGGTTGCGTTAAATTAAAATAATATTTTTTGTTTTTTTTTGTTTTGTGTTATATATGCATTTACATTTTTCATAAAAATTAAGTTGCTTATGTAGAATTAAAAAAAAAACATTTATTTTTAATAAATTTTCGGGACGTAACTCCCCTTTATGTACTGGCTCTAGGTCTCATATAACACGGTTTCACACAACACGGCATTTTCTAGGAACCTATCTACCGTATTATAGGAGGGTTACCTGTAATTAGTTTTACTTAATGGAATCAAATATTTTGTCTGACAAAATCTGATTTAACTCTAGTTATTTTCCTCAAAAAGCATTAAGTCACAAACGTAAAAAACCATGTACCGATTACTCTTGACCCAAGTTCGATGCAGTGTCTTTCTGCTATCGAAGTCGAGTCTTCCCAATTCCTATCTACACTATCTATCTGTAATATAAGTTACACTACGCCAATGGGGGCTCTGTCCGCCACGTGTTCTCATTATCTCTTTCTATCTCGCTGCCTTCCTCGTCAGTCAGTCCACATGTGTGTGTAGCTGCCGCGACGAATAGCGAGCTAGAGACCAATGTGTGCGTGGGAATACGTGTGCCCCTTCTACTTCTCCCGCATTCCTTCCGCGGGAGTTCAAGTGAGCGGAGGACAGTACTTGTGGCCAGTGTCGACGCTGTTGTTGTCGGTGTCATAGTTTGTGGTGAAGTACAATTTATCGTTGCTCGAGTCGATGTTGGGTATTGTATGATACGTTTCAAAGGTTGTTAGACCAAGCTCGTAATCATCGTCGCTCAAATCTATGGGTGGAAAGTAGCTTACAGCGAGGGTGCTACTCTTGCCAGTTAGAGTCAATGTTAACGACTTATTCCGAGATACTGCTCGACTAGTACTGGAGCAGAGTGGTGGGGAGACAATCCTTAAACTTGGTGCCAATCGTTTGTAGAAAGCGTAGACATAGTTGTCCGCAATTGCTCTGATCATACTCCTGATAAGACGTTCGATTGTATTCAATTTTCACATCATCATCATTATCCAAATACTGTATCAATTCCTTAGGTGGTCGAAGATTGCGAAAGCTGTCGAAGTATACCGCTCTCGTTTCGACGTACTCCTCCGGCTGGTAGCGCGTTGCGCATAAAAACACCTCTAAAGAATGGAATACGCATACGTTTTGCCAATTCATTCAATTGCATGTCGGTAGTTACACCCACAGGCATTTTTATTGTCTTTTCGACATTTTTTTTTGTTTTTTCGTTTCGAGATTCCCTGTCCGCGCTTGTATGGTGTCAGATAAAGTCCACGACCTTCCATGGAGCGGTTATGACGCTGCATTTCCTGCAGCTGACGTTGCGCTGCCTTATTATCGTTTACCGCCTTGGCGATCCCCGCCGCTCCGCCAGCTGGTGATCCGAGAACACCTAGCAGCGGGAGAAGTGGTAATATACCATCCCGTTTGGCCACTGGAAGAATCCGCTTTTGCGATGCTTTTCTTACACTCCTTTTGCGGGGTTTTGTTTTCATCCCCACTCCGATTTTCGTCTTGGCCTTCATAGCTGCCCAAACAGCTGTAGCAGCTCCTCTTTCACCCAGAGTCGAGTCTCGCGCAACGATGCGTTTTCGCGCTTTGTCAGCGAGTACGTTATCTGCTGCGTGCCTTTCGTCGAGGTCGTTGCTACGCGAATATGCAATATCGTGTTCGCGACACGCTGCGTCCAACGGATTGATGCCTTGATCGCCTCTAGCCAATCGTTTTGCCAGATGAGATCCTGGACCACAAAACTGGTATCCTGGGATATGTAATTCGATAGGTAGCGCGTTTATCGCTCGATTTAACAAACCACCGCCTTTCTTTACTCTCGTCGGCGACATTCACTGCAGTTTTAATCAGTGGTGCTGGACCGTCGATATGCGTTCGCTGCCAAGGGCGATTATAATGTTCCAGACACCGACGATACTGCCGAACCTCAAAATCGGCTTTTATATGCTCGGGGAGTCTGTCCCACAACTGGTCAATGTGTCTGTCAAATTCTTTGGAGTAGAATAATCTTTGGTATACATTTCAGCTGCTCAGAGGTTATGTGTCGAATGGCTCAATTATCCGACAGAACGAGTAGCATTTCGAATTCTGCGCTGTTTTGCTTCGACGCGGGTCTATAAATAGGGCGCGTCGTCGCTTCGACGTATCAAAATCGACATTCGTTCGATTTTTCGATTCGTACGACAACCAGTGACGATACGCGTGTCAAATTTCGACAATAAATCGCAAATGATGTCTACGAAACAAAGACGCAAACATGGCAGCATGCTACCAAACACTATACGTTGCATCATTTGTGGTCCATCAAATTGTGGAAAGACCAACGGCGTGATAGTGAGCTTGTTGGAAAGTCCTCACGGCGTTTGCTTCGAGAACGTGTACGTGTATTCCAAGTCGTTGCAACAGCCGAAATATCAGTGTTTGGAGAATTTATTGGCTCCGATAGATGAAATTGGCTACTTTACGTTTTCAAATAACAGTGACGTCATCCCACCGAGTGAATCGCTTCCGAATTCCATTTTTATCTTTGATGACGTGGCATGCAGCAGGCAAGATACGATACGAGAATACTTTGCAATGGGGCGCCACTCGAACGTTGACTGTTTCTATCTCTGTCAGACGTATGCAAAGATTCCCAAACATCTTATACGTGACAATGCAAATCTGCTGATTCTGTTTAAGCAGGATGGTACCAACTTGAAACATGTGTACAACGATCACGTAAACACCGACATGTCTTACGAGGATTTCTGCGCTTTGTGTCGCAATTGTTGGCAACGAGAGTAGAAAGGGATTTAACGAGTTTGCGGTATCGTGAGATGGTCAATCGTAATCGACACGTCGCACAGTGGTCCCAAATGCCGTAAAGTTGGCCAAAAATATGAAGGAGTTCTTCAATTTAGCTAAAAATTTGTAGGTAGGGGTTATCGAGGTCGCTGATTACGAATCAAAAGTCATAATTAAAAAAACAAAATGGCGGCTCCGATATAGCTCACACATATGCGAAAGAAATGTCGGAATCACCTGAAATGTGATACATAGTTACTATCGAGGTTGCTGATTACGAATTAAAGGAAAAATTACAAATACATAATCAATTGCATTTATTAAATGAAATGACTCCAAAACATCTTACGCCAATTACATATATACTGCTAAGTTTCAAGCAGAATCATCGGATTCATATTCATTATCAGATATGTCGCATTCTGTGCTGGATTCTGTTATTAACATTGCCGGTTGAACTAATAAATTTAAGGCCTTTTCACAGTGGTCCCAAATGCCGTAAAGTTGGCCAAAAGAGTATCGAATTTTATTACTGATAGTTTATACGTTTAATTACAAGGGTAAAAAACACGTCGGAATTCGGAGGTATGTGTATTCACCAAAAATGATTATAATTGGCCCCGCAACCAAAAATAATTTTTTCAGAATGATTTGAAATTTTTTAATTTAATTTTTTAATAACTTTTTCAGTGAAGAAATTGATATTCTTAATTTTCGTCTTATTTTGGCCTCTAGAATCTCCCATTAAAATTTTTCCCAGGGGTGGCCGAATACCCCTGTATAAGTAAAAAATCTAAATGAAAACGAAAGAAAGAGAAAACGAAAGGCAATACCGCACAAATGTTTTATGTCTGTCATAAAGTAAGGCAGGTATAAGGCACAATTTACAGCTTACAGCAGTGCCTTCATATTATTTGATTCTTAGTGATTTTACATGGCAAATGCGAAAAAATGTTTTAGATTGGAATTCTCAAATTTTATTAACTATTTTCGAAATAAATAATTTTTCATGTAAATAGTTTAATGCAGATTTATAGTCAATAATGAAGTAGATCAACAGGTTCATTGAAAAATATGCAATATGTAATAATGAAAAATTATTTATGCATTAATTTCAAAATTTATTAAATCTAATAATAAATCCACCCAAAATTATACATTATTTATTTTAAAAAATTTGTTGTATCTGCCACAGTTTCCAAGAAAAAACCGCGTGATTTAGTAACGCGGTTACCCTGCATTATAAAATAGGGTGGTACGACGTAACTTGCAAAAACTTGCAGCTAATTCTTGCAAATTCTGCAAGGTGAAAGTATCACATACAAGCCTGAAAAAAATGGCAGCGGGATCTTGATGGATGAGTAACTTTTTGCCTACTTGTTTGCGGTGCATGCATGAAATTTTACATTTTATTTTCAATAATGAATGTACCGGTTTAAGAAATTAATGGATAACAATTTTTAATATGTTAGTACTCAGAAATGTTCTACGTACTTCCAGGAACAGCATCCATTTTGCAGAATTGAAATTGATGCCTTCTAAAAAACTTATGCACTTTTCACACTGTGGTACGAATTGACGCTTACGCTCTCGACAAACGACTGACTAACGAAGCCAAAGTTTGGATCGCAATTGCCATCCAGTGATTCCATTCGCAAGAAACATCAGGCTTTGAAGACTGGTAAGATGGAGGAAGATATCGCGTTGGAGAGATACATTAAACCTGTTGTTGAGCCCTTAAAACATATTGTGGAAAATACAACAGCGACAAAAGCTGACATACCATCGCTGACGAGCACGAACGTTGAAGGGAATGAAACATTAACACATAAACCAAAAATCCAACCGAAAGGGAACACATCACATAAGAGAAATAGAAAACGATTATACATGTCATCGGAAAATTCGCACGTAACCTCCACACCAGTTCAATCGAAGCGGAAACAACCGAATGTCATGTGAAACGATTCCCCGGTTCCGCCTGCACCAATAAATACATTTCCCGATGTACAGTCGATCACAACCAATGCTGAAGACCTTTACGAAACTTCTGCCGATGAGTCATTTGCAACATCTATAAGGCATGAACTCCAAACATTCGAGGGGCAACAAACATTTCGCAACCATTTCGGTCCGTTGGGGCAAAAATACATGCGCGCAATCCTAAGAGGTGATAGGGTTACGATCATGGATCATGTGTATGGAGTATACTTTGACAATAGTGGCACGATGCTTGGGGATTAGGCTTTCGATATGGACAAGGATGATAATATTGTTGCGCCGGAGCGAGGCGTTTCTTGTTGAACTCATTAAAACACAACAACTAAACACAACACTAGAAACTAAGAACTGATAAATAGGAAACTTTATTAACAGAGCTTTGTCAACACGTCTTTACTCTACGAGGTCTCTCGTCGTTCTTATCTTTTGAATCGATGTCGGTTCCTCTGGCAACCGGAAGGAACGGGCTCTCGCTTCCGCTCGTTCGAAGGAGCAGTTTCACATCGTTAGGAGGGGGCGCAACGCGTCGTCGACCGGATCAGAGGGATGGGGATGACGGTGGCGGTCCATAAGACCGAGGTGATAGCGTTCCATTCACCTCGGCAGGATCCGCCACCCCCTGATCCGCGTGGGTGAGGCTAATATCGAGGTGAAGCCCCAGATGAGGTATCTGGGGCTGATCCTCGATAGCCACTGGCGCTTCGAGGAGCATTTCCGCTGCCTGGTCCCCCGGCTGGAGAGGATGGTCGGGGCTTTGGGCCGGATTCTGCCCAACCTGGGGGCCCGGCGGGCCGAGTTCGCCGCCTCTATGTGGCAATGGTTCAGTCGGTGGTCCTATGCAGGGCCCCCGTCTGGGCGTGGACGTCCTTGGCAGCGTAGGTTCGGACCGGATGGGGTGGCAGTGCCTCCTGTCCGGGTCCGGCCCACGGAGCGGCACCCTCGGTGGCCTGGTGCGACATTAGTTGCCGGCCGCCGAGGGGGTAGAAACGCTCACGGGCGGTTGCGAGTTGGGGCTCGCAGAGCCATCAGGACGCGGCCCCGGGACGGATGGTGGCGGCAGGACGCAGCGGCCTCGTCCCGCTGCTATGAGACTGGGCGATTGCCGGGGGACCGTTTGTCCCCCCCTGCGGGTGGGCGCAAGCGCGGCACGGGAGTGATACCGGAAGTATGCGTTTCGAACGATTCCCGGTATCCTCCTGCAAATCGTGCGGAAGGGTCACCGTGGGGTTTTTAGTGGGGTAGGTCCCGCGCGCCTGTTATAATGGGCGCGGGTAATCCCATTACACACCCCTCCCGCCACTCCCCAAAGAGGTGGAGAGAGTCTTTCGAAGATTTTCTCACGACAAAAAAAGAAAAAAAAAAAGTATGCATGGACGGTCCTGCTCAAGACTAAAAGTGGTGCCGAGGTGACTAAAGCGTTTGCAAAGGTATTTAGAGATCGATATCCGAAAATTTGCAACCCGATGAAGGAAAAGAATTTACTACGCTGATGTGCCGAAACTCTTGACGAAGCATGGAATTAATCATTATTCAACGTATTCGGTGATGAAGGCCTCCGTCGTTGAACGTTTCAATCGAACCTTTGTGGTGGATCGGCTAGTCACGGTCCTGGTGTGGGGATCGGCTAGTTACGATCCTGGTAGTCGCGGAGCCACGCGGCGGCGAGTAGGAGAAGTAGAGGGCGAGAAGAAGATCGGCACGAGTGTATCGCCACGAGGCGAACCAGTTGAAATGTTCCTAAATTGCTGTATATATATAAAACTATTAACCTCACCACGCCTTGGTTACTCGGACACTACAGCTTTCAGAAGTGGGACAGTGAATTCGCATGGACTGGTGAATTTGATAAAAGTTAGGGGAAAAAAGATTTTTATGGTTCGAGTAGCATGGGCAGTTTTATTACGCAGCATTCGAGAAAGTTCGTTTTATGGTGTGTGTCTGGTTGAGGGCGATGGTGTTATGCGCGTGAGTTGATTGTGATTCGTATTTGGTATTTATTGAATATTGACGCGGCACAATGCGTAGTTTACGACAAATTCCGGGAATGCACGAAAATATTTCCGCGGCGTCGACAAAGGCGATCAGAGATTTCCATAACCTCGTCTTCGGGAGCGAAGGTGACCGGAAGAACAGGAGTCGTCTCAGAGAATTTACAGGATTTGAGCTTACGGAGAATCTGAGATGAATTTCAAGATAAGGTTACGTGGGTGGAAAATACATTTACGGCCGGGGATTTGACGGCAATTTGCAGGTATCTTAAGATTGACTATAACGGTGATGTGCAAACTGTGGCACACAGAATTTGTAAACATTTAACGGATCTGGGACTATTGGAGGAAGCGGTACACGGAAATGAAACAGAGGATGAGGGGGATGAGACGGATCAAAGACGAAGGCGGAGAGCCGGAACAGGTCGCGGAGCCGAGCGGAAGTGCAAGGGCTGCCAAGATTTACGCTAAGTTTTCGTGATATAGAAGATACCATACGACCGTTCAGGGGTGACGATGAGTACCCAGTGGAAACATGGTTGTCGGATTTCGAGGACAATGCTACATTGTTTGGCTGGACAGAAATACAAAAGTTAAGCGTTTGCCAAGAAATCTTTAACGGGACTAGCGAAGTTATTTATACGGGGTGAACGGATCTCACCACGTGGAAGAAATTTAAATCGCGTTTGTTGGGTGAGTTTTCCGAAGAGAATAACCAGTGCCGAGTTGCATCAGAAACTTCTGAGACGGAAAATTAAACGCGACGAATCCGTACAAGAATATTTTTTAGCAATGAAAGAGCTAGCTTCTCGTGGTAGAATTGAAACAGCAGCTCTCATACAGTATGTGATTGACGGTATTACGGATGACCCAAACAGAAAGACTTTTTTGTACGAAGCACGAAATTTGAAAGAATTAAGAGACAAATTGAAATCTTCGATAAGGTTAGGGACAGGGGTTCTCAACCCGGAAGATACCCTCCGAGTCGTACGGACGTGACAGGTGAAGGCGGCATCCACGAATCGAGCGTCATCGGCGATGGCATCGTCGATCGGGGAGCCTAAGGGAGATGGAGTGCGCGGTGGTGTTCTGCGTTGTTACAACTGCAACGAGATAGGCCATGTGATGTCAGCGTGCCCGAAGCCGACACGCGAAAGAGGTTCGTGTTTATTCTGTGGGGCGGTGGATCATCAGAAACGGTTCTGTCCTCGCCGGAAGATCGCAAATGCAGTCACGACCTACATCAACAGGCGAAGATAAGACGACACGTTTAGTCGAAATAAATGACGCTTACAATTCCTTCGTATACTGTATCGGTAAATTTAGACATTGGTGACATGTTAGCAGTGTTAGATACTGGCAGTCCTATTTCTTTATTAGACGTAGCGCGAATACCGGCCGAAATAACTATAGATCCTTACCTAGATGATTCGAGAAATTTGAGGGGATCAATAAGAAGTCCGATTAACATTTTTGGGGCAGCTTTAAGCAAAAGGTTAGGGTACAGGATTGTGAGTTTTTATCGATTTTCTTGATAGTACCTCGGGTGACTATGTCTTGCGAATGTTTGTTAGGACGAGATTTTATTGCAAATGACAGTATTGAAGTTCAGTTTGGGAAAACGGTAAAATTAGTAAATGAAGGGCGGAGCAGAAACCGATTCTGCTATACTTGAAATATTACACATTAACGTAGTGACAATCAACCGCCAGGGGATTCTAATGATCTTAAGATAAATGAACAGTTAGACTGGGAAACTCAGAATAAAGTAAAACTATTATTCGGGATCGGTATGTAGAGCCATTGCGTCCGGACTCGCCTAATGTTGTTGGAGTGGAACTGATACTTAAGCCTAACCATCATCCATTTTACTTTAATCCTCGACGTCTTTCTTGCACTGAGAAAATAGCGGTAACGGAAATTATACAGGACTTATTAAAAAGGGAAATTATTCGGCCGAGCAACTCGCAATATAGTAGTCCGATTGTATTAGTGAAGAAGAAGAATGGACAAATTAGGATGGCGATAGACTATAGAGAGTTGAATAAAAATCACGGTTCGGGATAATTTCCCACCCCTCGGATAGAGGACCAAATAGACAGTTTACGTGGTAAGAATTTTTTCACTCAACTTGACCTTAAGGATGCTTTTCACCATATTAAACTGAGGGAATCGTCTATCGGATATACATCTTTTGTAACCTTTATGGGCCAGTATGAATATACACACATGCCGTTTGGACTGTCGAATGGACCGTCATTTTTTATGCGATATATCCACACTGTGTTTCGTCCACTTATTGATCTCGGAGAAATACTTATTTATTTAGACGATATATTAATAGCCTCAGAAACTATAAGTGATAATTTAAGAATTTTAGATGAAGTCTTACGAATTATGGTTGAAAATTGCCTAGAACTAAAATTTTCGAAATGCGCGTTCTTACAGACTGAGATTACCTATCTGGGGTATAGAATAAATGAACAAGGTATACTGGCCTGGTGCAGATAATATTGTGCGATATCGGATTACCCTATTCCAAGGACTTATAGAGAAGTACAGAGCTTTTTGGGTTTAACTTCATATTTCCGCAAATTTATTAGAAATTTTGCTACTATAGCTAAGCCTCTGTATGATTTATTGAAGACGAAGACAGATTTTAAATGGAATGAGGAATCACTAAATGCTTTTGAAAAATTGAAATATTTGCTTACATGTGAACCTATTTTATCTATTTATTCGGTTTCAGCCGAAACTGAACTGCATTTGTGATGCTAGCATACACGGATACGGATCTGTATTGCTACAGAAACAAGGGGACGGGAAATTTCACCCTATTTCATATTTTTTGTAGTAACGGACATCTCAAGCTGAATCACGTTATCACAGTTTCGAGCTTGAAGCCTTAGCCATTGTGTATTCTCTTGAAAGATTTAGAATTTATTTGCAAGGCGTCAAATTCAAGATAGTTACGGATTGTAACAGTTTAAAATTGACATTAGAACGTAAGGAAGTCAATCCTCGTATATTGAGATGGTCGTTGATATTGCGGAACTACGACTATACATTAGAACACCGGTCAAGTGAGCGTATGCAACACGCCGATGCCTTAAGTCGGAATTATTCGGTACTGATTGTTACGGAAAATAGTTTCGAAAGGAATTTATCGCTTTTACAAAACTTAGATCCGGAAATCGTTATAATTAGAACTAAGTTACAAGAGGCTGAGGATAAGTTCTTTGAGCTTAGCAATGGATTGATTTATAGGAAAATGCAAGGCAAATTATTATTTTACGTTCCATTTTCTATGGAAAATAATGTTATTCGGGCTAGTCACGAGCAGATTGGCCATCAAGGGATAAGTAAGACTTTGCATTAATATTTGAGTCGCGTGTAGTTGGTTTCCCCGTATGAAACAAAGGTGCAAAATTTTATTGAGAATTGCATTAAATGTATAACTTACTCTTACTTCTACTCGAATCGAAGGTAACTTTACATTGTCCAGATAAAGGCAATCTTCCATTTGATTGTATTCATATATTGATCATTACGGTCCTTTAGAGCGAACGAGACATCGTCAAAAATATATCTTCGAGGTAATTGATGCATTTACTAAGTTCGTCAAGTTTTATCCTGTAACCTCTACGTGTGCCGACGAAGTAATTAAACACTTAAAGAACTACTTTACTGTATATAGCGTACCAAAGAAAATTGTAAGTGATAGGGGCAGCGCATTTACCTCATTAAAGTTTAAAGAGTTTTTATCGCAATATGGAGTTCGACATATCTTAATAGCCACACGGCTACGCCTCATGCGAATGGGCAAATCGAGCGGGTAAATAGAACGTTAACACCTATGTTAGCGAAACTGGCCCAAAGTCAAAGTAATTGGAATGTCGTTTTAGCCGATATTGAATTTGCTTTGAATAACACGGTAAATCGTTCAACCGGAGATACTCCCGCGCGATTACTTTTCGGCACTAATCAAACAGGCCGTATTAATGATGAGTTAAGAGTAATTTTAGAAGAACAAAATAAGATAGATAGAGATTTAAACGAAATTAGAGCAAAGGCTGTTAGGCAAACTGGAACGAGTAGCATATAATAAACAATATTATGATAAAAACATAAAGTTCCTACTAAGTATAAGTTAGGTGATTATGTAGTAATTAAGAATCTAGACGTTACGCCCGGCATGGTAAATAAGAAGCTTTTTGCCTAAATTTCGAGGACCTTATACGGTGAAGCGAGTGTTACAGAACGACAGATATGTTGTTTGTGATCCGGAAGGTGAATACCCAATTAACGCAAAATACCTTTCGAAGGAATTTTGTGCACCGGAGAATATGAAACATTGGGTTCGGGAGAATGTAATTAATTCATATTATTTACTTTAAGAGATATCGTTATTTTAAGATGTTATTACTGTTAGGTTAAGAATACTATTTTCTAATTTCCTTATATTGATTACTTATGTTAACTTATGCTCAATTATTCATTCCTGATTACTTATGATTACTTATGTTAACTTATGTTCAAATTATTCATTTATTTGTTGTTATGTATGATATGTTATGCACAATTGTTATGATTGAGGGCAATCATCCTGTCAGGATGGCCGAACTGTGGTGGATCGGCTAGTCACGGTCTGGTGTGGGGATCGGCTAGTTACGATCCTGGGTAGTTCGTGAGCCACGCGGCGGCGAGTAGGAGAAGCAGAGTGCGAGAAGAAGATCGGCACGAGTGTATCGCCACGAGGCGAACCAGTTGAAATGTTCCTAAATTGCTGTATATATATAATAAACTATTAACCTCACCACGCCTTGGTTACTCGGACACTACACCTTGAAGAACAATATGTGGAAACTGTTTACGCTCAATGGAACCTATAAATGGATCGATGCGCTACCGCGTCTACTTGCAGAGTATAATGCACTAAAACATATAACTATCGTTATGTGTCCTTGCGCTGTTTGCCCTTCGATCGCTGATAAGCTGCTTGCCACCGTATACAACAACATAAAGATCGCTGCTACAGCGAAATTCAAGTTTGGCGAGTTTGTGCGCGTGAGCAAATTTAAAACCATCTTCGATAAAGGCTATACGCCGAATTGGTCAACGGTGGTGTTCAAGATAGCCAAAGTACAGGCAACTAATCCCGCAACGTATCTGCTCTTCGATTCGTGTGGAAAACCTGTTGCCGGAGGATTCTACGAACACGAGCTGCAGCGTGTCACCGATCCTGATGTGCATCTAGTGGAAAAAGTGTTGCGTAGGAAGGGACATAAGGTATATGTTAAGTGGCTAGGGTTTGATAAATCACACAATTCTTGGATAAATAAAAATAATGTATTGTAACATAATAATACATGATTCAATAAATACAATGATACATATTGATGTGAGCAATTTTATTTTTTTTATAGAATAATTCCACTATTTGTAAGAAGGAGTTAATAAATACAATAATTTCGATTTACAACGGTATTCTATAATGTCCCCAGGGCAGAGTGTCGGTCGAATCGGGTACGATATACCTCTTGTCATCGTGTGGACTTAGAGCGATTTTGGCTTCCGAAATGGTGTACACATTGTGCAATTTTGACCGTATACATGATTGCCTGCGAACCATTTCGATCTCCTTGTGCAAACACTCTGCGTAGTCGTCGAAAGTTATCGTCCTAGTTATGACATTGCTCTTGACGCCTTTCGCCTTTTTCGTATCTTTTTTGCCATCTACGCCGAGTGCATACATTTTCGATCTAAGATCTACGAATTCGGTCATTATCGCACCGTTATTTTCGTCCTTCATCAGTCCTGGGACCTTCTTATTTACATTCGGCATATTATATGTATTGTCAATAGGATAATCGCTTGTGTCGAACCTATCGATATTCCGCTTCATGGTTTCATAGATATCCTCGCATTGAATGTGATATATGAGGCTATCGGTGTCTGTGTATAGAATTTGACAATTTTGACCATAGAGTGGAAACATATACTCGTGGTGAAATTCATACAAACAAATTTTGGATATGTCCAAAATGCACATGCCCACGTATATCGGTTTGTTGAATTTCACCTGGAGTTTTCGCAATTCAACAGTTATTAAATTTTCCGAAAAAACACTTCTGCTGTGGAAATTCGGTTTCGCGATCATTGCCTCCGCGCCATATCGCCCTTCCCAACGTGTCAAAAGTGTTACATCCACATAATTTCGGACATTTTCCATAGTTTTACCAAATACTGCGTTGTTCATCAATTTATACAAATTTTTTTCAAAATCATGTTTCGCGTTTGTTCTAAACCGTGTGTTGAGTTCGATGTAATCGCGGAGCCAGGGGGATTGAGCGAATTGTAGGATACGATGTATCTTTGTAATACGAAGACCGTGTTTTGTACACTGTTGCAGGTTGCGGTAATGTATAACGTAACGCTGCTTATCGTATACCGTCGCGAGTAACTTGTCCTGCCTGCTGCCAGGTGGTTTGGCACGCGTCGGACAGAACGGCAGATCTGCATGATCATCGTGCAGACGTTGCGCATATTCTAGATCTACTTCGAGAATGTACCCTGTTTGGAAATTGGAATCAGAGTAGGACCTATAGCCGATGTAGAAATTCTTCTCGGCGATAATCGTGGGAATCATCTCATAATACCATGGCATACATGGAACACACTATTCGACAGCTGTACAACCATCGAGGAACGTGCACAATTGCCTGGATCATCATTGATGTGGATTGATGAATTAACGGTGGAATTTTGTCAGATTTTTGATTCGCCGATTGTAAAGATGACAATGGATACTAAGTCGCTGTATTTCAAACCGAAATGCCACAGGCATTTTTATTGTCTTTTTCGGCGTTCTCGGTACGTTTGATGAGATCTAAAAAGAATTACATAATGTTCTCCTACGAAAATATTTACAGCTAGCGAAAAAAAAACAACACATCATTCGGCTCGAAAATCTATTCTTTCTATTTATAAAGCATTGTGCCATGCAAAATGTATTTAAAATATTCAACTCGTGGTCTAAACGCCAGAGAGAAATGCGTAAATAAATATAATCAATTTTTAATATATTAAATCTAAGACTGGACCGTCGATTTAATTTATATTTTATATTTTATATTTTAATCCGTTGGACGCAGCGTGTCGCGAACACGATAATGCATATTCGCGTAGAAACGACCTCGGCGAAAGGCACGCAGCAGATTACGTACTCGCTGACAAAGCGCGAAAACGCATCGTTGCGCGAGACTCGACTCTGGATGAAAGAGGAGCTGCAATTTTTCGAGTAAATTTTTCGCATTTAGTATACAGTATGAAACTTTTTATTTCTTGTGTTTCGTAATGATATTAACCATTTTCTATGACGCGTTTGCAAGAGTTTGACCAAACCTAACCACAGTGAACTATAAAAATCTGAATTTATACGAGTACTAGAATAATAAATAGAAAGAATAGATTTACGAGCCGAATGATGTGTTTTTTTTTTTCGCTAGCTGTAAATATTTTCTTAGGAGAACATTATGTAATTCTTTTAGATCTCATCAAACGTACCGAGAACGCCGAAATGACAATAAAAATGCCTGTGGGTGTAGAAAAATTTTCGGGTGTCATCCTCCCTCGGTTCGGTATGAAAAGTTTTCGGGGATCATTCCCCCTCTTAAAAAATTTCCGACGGCAGGCCAGGTCTGGAGAGGTCTCCGCGGCGGTTCGGCCTGGACTAATCCCATCCACGATTGCGACATCCCCCACTCCGCTGCTCGTGTGCGCGCAACCATCTTCCACTCCCCACAGGCCCCGCGCCCAGAGTTCTCCGCGCCACACTCTCCAGCGCGCCCTCACTTCCCCTCTCCCCACGCCCCCCTATTTGCCCCATGGGTTAGAATCCCCATAGCTATACTACTGTTCGGTACCCCCTCGTGGAGTGTTTACCGTGTAAAGGCCACTGCGAACCCTCTCCGAAAACCCGTCGGTGTACGAGTCGACCGTACACTCAACGGCGGCGTTCGGGTTCAAAGCGCCTCCCTTCCGTCACGCCGCCTACCACATACGGTCCCCGTGAATACGGTCGCCGGGTAGGCTTTATAGTGCGGTTGACCAGCCCGAGGTTTCTGTGTAAATTCGCTTACTGTGCAGTCCCCGATATTAACGGTCGCTGTACAGTAGATATAAAGTGTAGCAGGAAAAACACGCCTCGCGCGACGTTTATACGTCACCCACACGGTGCACGTGCTCACGGGACCCACTCACTTGGAGCCTTACAACCTCCATTTGGTGACCCGTCCGTGGCAATGCAGACCCCCCCGATAGAATCGAGTCAAGTCTCCTCTGTTCAGGGCAAAAGTCTCGTCTATAGTTAAAATAAAAAACTATCCGCGAGCAACGTATTACAGTCCACTAGATTACGCTAAACGACAGCTGATCCCCCTCCGAGCGCACCGATAGTCGCTAGGAGAGCGAGTCGAACAGCTGACGAGCGTGTTTACATTACGTGCACGCACGTATTTAATTTGGTCGATCATTTGTTTCAGTAATCAAGGATCGACACAGCCAGGGCAACACCGGTGAGGCCTTCCATCCCCCTGGCCGTTGCAAAGAAAAATTATTATTTTGTTTATTTGATTTTAGTTTTCTTTTTTATTTTTTGTAAATAAACGGTTTGTCGCAAAGCGACAAACGAAAAGACAAATCAAATCTGTACAAGTTCTCTTTCCTCTCAACTCCCTCTGTCCGGACCCCGGTTAGAACTCTTAGATTCTAACAAACGGTCCTTCGAGCCGGATTGAGTTCCAAAGAACAGGAAAGAGTTCCAAGTAAGTTCACGTAAGTCGCTGCTAACGGGACAACTTAAGTTCGTGTTGATTATCAAATCCTCGAATAAGAGATCAGCATGTCTATGTCAAAGGATGAGGGTCGAAGCGAGTTTGATGGCGATCCCGATTCGACATGATGACAAGGTCTATCTCTAATTTAAAGAAACGTGGGCGAGCTCAATACACTGAGGTGCTACTCAGGGCAAAGCTCGCCACCGTGTCCGAACAATACAAGGAAGCTGTAGAGCGGTACTTGTCTATTCGAAGAAAATATACGAGTACGAGGAGTTACAGGTGTACTTTGCTACGGAACTGACCAGACTAGCCCCTGAATCCAAAGCGGCAATAACGTCGGTCAGCCCGCATGACGTCGCTATCGAACTCCCAAAACAACGTCTCCCCAAGTTCGGAGGTGATCCACGTAAATGGGGACATTTCGCGGATCTTTTTACTTCCGAAATAATTAATAATCCGAGGCTGTCAGATGTGCATCGACTGTAATATCTGAACGCCTGTCTGGAATATAAAGCGTTGGCAGCGATCGCACACCTGAAGTTATCGATGATAATTTCGAAGTGGCGTGGAAAACCTTGAAAGAACAATTCGGGGTACCACGTATCGTAACCGCCAACTGCTGAATCAATTAACAAAATTGAAAAGCAGGGCACAATTTTGCAGCAGCGAAATTGGCTGCTGGCCCACAGCATTCGAAGCCACTTGGAAGGGTCTCTGAAAGCTGAGTGGGAAAGGTCGCAGTGTCTCTCCCCGAACTATCCCTCGCACACCAAGTTAATAGGATTCCTGGAGGGACATGCACGGGTTCTGACCATGTTAGACGATGGTCAGAGCAAGCCTGCGACCGAACACCCACCGAAGCACAAAATACGCAGTCACAACTCCGTTCTAGAAAGCCCTGCTGGAAAGAGTGTGACCGGCGAATTTTGCGGCCTCGAGCACAGAAAGACCAAATGTGGTGCATTCCGTAACTTGACGCCGAACCGCCGCTATCAATTCATAAAAGATAGCCAGCGGTGCATTCTCTGCTTGTCACCTCAGCATGGGAACGTGCGTTGTCCTTCCGAGGAGGCATGCACGAAATGCAATGGCAGACATCATTCTCTGCTGCATTTCGAGTCCTTTCGGAGCGAAACCGAAAGTCGCAAACCCGCGACAATGGCTTCAGAAGACAAACGCCAGAAAAGTCGGTCTACGGCCCCACCAAGCCGTCCGCAGCAAGCCGAACGAGCTGCTCTTACCACGACGTCACAGGCGACGACGTCACAGCCCGGTATGCCACACTGTAATGCGATAGGTGCAGACGTACCGACGGCTGTGCTGTTAGCCACGGCAAACGTGCGTGTGTACGGAGACAACGGTGCGTCGCGAATCGTACGCGCACTGATTGATCAGGGTTCAGAGTCGACCTTCATCTCCGAGAATTTGACAAATGACCTCACATTCTCGCGGAGAAAACCCCCAGCCACAGTAACGGGCTTTTTTTTTTTTTTTTTTTTTAGTGTAGAAAATCTTGGAAAGACTCCCTCCCACCGCGTTGGGGAGAGGCGGGAGGGGTGTGTTGGCTTCCCCGCGCCCATTTCTTTTATAACGGGCGTGGACCTACCCACTAAAAACCCCACGGTGACCCTTCCGCACGATTTGGGAGAATACCGGGAATCGCTCGAAGCATACTTCCGGTATCCTCTCCGTGCCCGCGCTTTGCGCCCAAACGCGGGGGGACAAACGGTCCCCCGGCAATCGCCCTGTCTCATAGCGGCAGGACGAGGCCACTTCGTCCTGCCGCCATCCGTCCCGGGGCCGCGTCTAGTGGTGGCTGCGAGCCCCAACTCGCAATCGCCCGCAAACCCGTTTCTACCCCTCTGAGGCCGGCAGCTAACGGCCGCACCAGGCCATCGAGGGTGCCGCACCGTACGCCGGACCCGGACAGGAGGCACTGCCACCCCATCCGGTCCGACCCTACGCCGCCTGGCGGGAGGGGGGCCCCTATCAGGACCCCCCTCCCAGCCTGGGTCATGCGCCACGCCGAGGGGGCCGCCCGCGACGCCTGACGCCCAGGCGACGCTCTCTCGCCACCAAACGAGCATGAGCCTCAGCACGCCGCTGATGCTCGCACTCCCTTCCCGCGGTCTCCTTCTGCAGCATTACGCTTTCGCAGAAGGGGGCCACGGCCCTCCACTTCTCCTCGCTGCCGAGCATGGCGCGCACCATGCCCGGCAGCGTGATATCCTACCCGATGACGCCGACCAGGACACGGCGCTCACCCTCCCATGCAGCGCATACCTCGAGGGTATGTTCCGCCGGGTCTTGCTACGGTAACGGGCTTGGGGGGGCGGCCAAATCCGACGAATCAGATGCAGCGTCGAGATGAATTTGGGAACGGTAAACGGTACCATGCCGACGATGAAGACGAGAGCGTATATCGTGCATAAAATCAGGAGCTACGTCTCGCCGTTGGCAAGCGCGCTCAAATGCGACTCGCTAAGGGACCTACCGCTCGCAGATCCCGACCCTGCTTCCGGTCAACCGATTGAAGTGTTGATCGGCGCGGACCTGTACGCGCAAATTATTCGACCGGGCTTCCGTCGAATAAGCAGTACGGGTCCAGTCGCCCAAGAAACTGCATTTGGCTGGATTCTTTCCGGCCCAACAAATGCTACGGGCGGAAAAAACGGATCTTTGCGGACGTTGCACTGCAACGTCCTCGAATCGCTGGACACGGCGATTCGAAAGTTTTGCGAAATCGAAGAACTCCCTTCGACCTCGGTACGCACAAAGGCGGAAGAGGAGTGCGAAATGCACTTCCAAAAAACCGTCGTTCGAGATGCGACCGGGCGGTTTGTCGTCCGATTGCCTTTTACTAACCCGAGACCGGACGAAGCGTTAAGAAATTCCTATCGAATCGCTCTCTTCGCTCTCGGGAGGTTGAGGAAAAAATTAGACGCAGATCAGACCCTCGAAAGAGAATACACAACGTTTCTCTCGGAATATGAAGAGCTGGGTCATATGACTCGAATCGAGCCGATTGACGAGACCAGACTCTATATTCCACATCGAGCGGTCATACGCACAGAAAGTGCAACGACAAAATTAAGAGTCGTATTTAACGCGACAAGCCGAACTGCAAGCGGTCGCTCGTTAAATGACATCCTACACGTAGGTAAAAAATTGCAGAACGACATCACGTCAGTTTTGACCCGATGGCGTCTGTATGAATACGTGTTGGTGGCCGACGTAGAGAAAATGTTTCGACAGATTCTCGTCGCCCCGCAGGATCGTCGTTATCAGTGCATTCTATAGCGCACACCCGAAACCGAACAGCTCAGTGCGTTCGAATTAAATACCGCAACGTACGGTACGGCGTGTGCACCATACTTGTCGATGCGAACCCTGCTCGATCTAAAAAATCAGGACGGACACAGGTACCCCCTTGCCGCCCCGATACTCGAGCAGGACATATACGTAGACGACGTTTTTATGGAAGCACCCGATACGTCCTTGTTAGAGAAAATTCGCAACCAAGTTTGCAAACTCTTACAAAGAGGTGGGTTTAAGCTGCGTAAATGGGCAGGAAATTCGCCGTTATTATTGCGATATATCCCCCAAAGCGCCCACTCCCACGCCGTTGACCTTACCTTATTCGATGACAGCGAATTGAAGGTATTAGGCTTACGCTGGATACCGTGCGGCGATTATTTTTATTTCAATCTGCAGCGGTTTCAGCCGTCTGCCGTGTCGATGACAAAACGAAATTTATTTTCGTAGATTGCTAAGTTGTTCGATCCGCTCGGCTGGTTATCACCAGTTGTGATTCGTGCAAAGATTCTGATGCAGTCCCAATGGCTGGAGAAAATCCAGTGGGACGATCCGATCTCAGCGAATACGCTCAATACGTGGAATACGTTTTGCGTGGATTGGAGCAGCTTAAACAAATTAAAAATCCCTAGATGGATTAATTACGGAGCCGACACAATTTCCGTGGAAATTCATGGATTTTGTGACGCTTCGCTCGCAGCCTACTCAGCTGTCACATATTTACGTGTGACAACAATGAACAATGTCACCTCCTCGACATTGATTATGACAAAACGCGAGTGGCTCCGATTAAAACGCAGTCAATTCCTGTATTGGAATTGAACGGCGCCGAGCTGCTCGCCGAGCACATTGTGCACGTGGAAAAGTCACTTTCGTTGAAGGTCGACCGAATAATCTGCTGGACAGATTCCACGATCGCACAAGCGTGGCTGAGAAAGCACGCCTCCACATGGAAGGTTTTAATCGCCAACCGTGTGTCAAAGGTCCAAACATTACTACCGAATGCTGACTGAAGGCACGCTCCCACCCGCTTCAATCCCGCGGATCTGAATTCGCGCGGAGTGGAAGCTGCGGAACTCCTTCAGTCTAAGCTGTGGATTTCTGGACCAAGTTGGCTAACAGAATCTGGAAGATTGTTGGCCGAAAACGCCGTCGTCCATCGAGACCGAAGAAGGGAAGCGCAAAGTGCACACCCACGTAGCAATTCCGGAGAAGGAATGGGAATTCGTATTTCGATTCTCGAACTGGAATAAGCTGCTTCACGTAACCGCATACTGTCTCAGACTAAGGAGACCGATGCAAGGTGAGCGAAGGTCATACGATGCAAAGATCGTTGAAGCGTCTGAGATGCAGCTCGCAAGCGAAAGAATTGTCCGCTCCATCCAGCGCACGCATTTTGCAAAGGAATACCGGTGTTTGAAAAACCACCGGAAAATTCCAGCAAAATCAACGCTGAAAATCTGAACCCTTTTCTCGATGACAAAGATGTCTTGAGAGTCGGGAAGATTGGAAAATGCAGCACTGACATGGGAAACTAAGCAACCCATAATTTTTCCGAAACATCACGTTTCCACGATGATAATTCGGCAGTGCCACATTGACACGTTGCACGGGGGACTGCAGTTAACCATGTATACAGGGCGACAAAAATTTTGGATTCTCGGTTGTCGAAATGCCGCGCGAACGGTGATCCAAGGATGCATGCGATGCGTTAGATGGAGGGCAAAAACTCCCACGCAAATCATGCAGGATTTAATACCTGAGTGTTGCCGCGAGGCGAGAGAATTTTCGAACTGCGGAGTGGATTATGCAGGACCTTTCCGTGTCCGCGACTCCGCAGGTCGAGGAAAAACCGCCCACAAAGCGTATATAGCAGTTTTCGTCTGTTACGCGACGCGGGCCATCCACATTGAACTCGTTCACGATTACACGACGAGTGCCTTTTGGCCGCTTTAGATCGATTTATTGCACGAAGGGGAATTCCGTCCTGCATTTTCAGTGACAATGGAACGAACTTTGTCGGTGCAGATCGAGAATTACGCCAAAATTTCGAAGCGGTGTACAACACGCAAGAAATGCGTAATAAATGCAGTCAAAAAGGAATTAGGTGGAAATATAACCCACCGAGTGCACCGCACTTCGGTGGCATGCAAGAAGCCGGTGTGAAATCGGTGAAATTTCACCTTAAGCGGACGCTGGGCGAATTCACTCCACAAGTGAAGAATTACAGACGTTGCTCTGTAAAATCGAAGCAAGTTTAAACTCGCGACCAATTGCCGCTTTGAGTGATTGTCCGGACGATTACGCGCCGCTCACACCGGGACATTTCTTAGTCAGAAGCCCGTTGAACGCGCTCCCGACGCAATCGGTGGAAATTGAAAAACTCTCCCGTTTAACACGTTGGAGGGCGATTCAAAAATTCCATGAACAAATCTGGAGGCATTGGACACGTGATTATCTCACGCACCTCCAGAATCGATATAAGTGGCGTACAGCACCAAAAACATTACAACTAAACGACTCAGTTTTGGTGCAAACCCCTCTCCTACCCCAGAATCAATGGGAAATGGGGCGAGTAGAGGAGGTATTCACCGGCAGGGATGGAAATGCACGTGTTGTTAAAATACGCACGGCAAAATCCATCTTTGCGCGACCTAATACGCGGTTGTGTAAGCTGCCTGTGGAAGATACCGAGTCGGAGACGGTTATCGACGCCGACTAGGTCACATAAAAACAATAACAGCCAACGGCCAAAAGTGATCGGAAGGTGAGAAACGATCGTTTCTCGAAACCAACGATGTTGATTTTCACCTGACCGTTGTCACTTGAGGTTTAAACGGATTAGTGGGGTTACGAATCCACCAATCTGAGTTGGATTATTGGTAGGAGCACCTGGGAATACGAGCGCCCCGACACGCCGCGGAGCCGAAAATCGTTCAGTTCAAAAGAAACTACGATGAGCGACGCAAGTTCGAAGCCACCACGTCGTGCGCGGAAGAGACCGCCGTATCGCTTTCGGGTGACCCCGAAATCGACGAGCGATTCGGGAGAATTTTGCGGCTCGGAGAGACCACCACGGCAGCACCGCAAAGCGACCAGGAAGAGGTGATGCTCAGTTTCGGCCGGGAACAATTTCATATTCCCGCCCGAATTCTGACCGCCGCGAGGAAATACCACTGTAGGGTCCCCGGAGGACACTATGTCCTCCGGTGGGGACCAGAGGGCCGCCTCCGGTCCTGCAATTTCAAGGCGGACAAACCGGACGCAGCAACCGCACCCGCGGCTCCAACCCCGACGATGGCCGCCCCCGCCGTACGGGTTCCGCCGCCGAGGCGGAAGCGAAGGAAGCCGGCAAAAGCGGCCATGGCCGACCCTGGACCCTCCACCAGCGGTCTGCAGAGGCCCACACCAGCACCAAAGGCCGCGGGCAAAAAGCGGAAGCGGCCTTGGCAGCCATTTAACCAGATCGCGTTCACGAAAGCGATGGCGGGTCAGATGCTGACAACGTCGATGCGTTATTTGCATCAAGCTGCAGCTGGTCGCACTGGGGGAGGGCCAAGCGTCTCGCGGAGGAGGGCGCAACGCGTCGTCGACCAGATCAGAGGGATGGGGATGACGGTGGCAGTCCATAAGACCGAGGTGATAGCGTTCCATTCACCTCGGCAGGATCCGCCACCCTCTGATCCGCGTGGGTGAGGCTAATATCGAGGTGAAGCCCCAGATGAGGTATCTGGGGCTGATCCTCGATAGCTACTGGCGCTTCGAGGAGCATTTCCGCTGCCTGGTCCCCGGTTGGAGAGGATGGTCGGGGCTTTGGGCCGGATTCTACCCAACCTGGGTACAAGTTCTCTTTCCTGTCAACTCCCCCATTCCGGACCCAGGTTAGAACTCCTTAGATTCTAACATATGTACATATATTAATTTTAAATTATATTATAATTTCTTTTTAAAGAATTATTAATATGGCAGAATAGTGCAATGAATTTAAGATTCTTATATAAAAATTATATTTTTTGTTAATAATTTCACATTGATATATATTTACTTTTCAAGATCCTTGCTCTCCATATTCTAATAATTTAAATTTATTTTATTATATTACTATAATTATAATAACAATTATTATTTCATTTACATTAATAATTATATTTGATATTTTAATGAATAAATTTATAAATCGTTATTTATTAAAACATCATATAATTGAAATTTTTTGAACAATATTACCAATATTAATTTTAATGTTTATTGCTTTTTCCTTCTTTAAAAATATTATATTTTATTGATGAACCATGAAATCCCTATTTTTTTACAGTTAAATCTATTGGTCATCAATGATATTGAAGATATGGAATATCCTGAATTTAAAAATTTAAATTATGATTCATATATAATTAAAGATTTAGATAATATAAATGTATTTCGTTTATTAGATGTAGATAATCGAATAATTATTCCTTTTTATATTCCAATTCGATTATTAACTACATCTTCAGATGTAATTCATTCTTGAACAGTACCTTCTTTAGGTGTAAAAATAGATTCAATTCCAGGACGAATTAATCAAATAACATTAATTTCAATACGATCAGGATTATTTTTTGGTCAATGTTCAGAAATTTGTGGAACAAATCATAGTTTTATACCAATTTCAATTGAAAGGACTGATCATAAAAATTTTATGAATATTTATTAAATTATATTTATAAATTTTTTAAAAAATTAGTTAAATTTAATAACATTAAAATGTCATTTTAAAATTATTGTTAAATCAATATTTTTTTCATTAGATGTCTGAAATGTAAGAATAGATCTTTTAAATCTACTATAGTAATTAAACAATTACTTCTAATGAATAAATAAATTTTTTAATTCCACAAATAATACCAATAAATTGAATAAATTTATATATTTATACATTAATTATTATTTTTTTTATTATTATAATAATTTATTTTATAAAATATTATACAATAAATAAATTTAATTATAAAATAAAAATAAAATTTTTATTTTTTAAATGATAGCTAATTTATTTAATATTTTTGATCCTTCAACAAATATATATTTATCTATAAATTGATTAATAATAATAATAGTATTAATTTTTTATTCCATTTAATTATTGATTAAAAATATCTCGTTATCAAATTATATATATATTATTAATAAATATTATATTTAAAGAATTTAAATTATTGATTTTAAATAAATATATTTCTAATATTATTATTTTTATTAGTTTAATAATAATAATTTTATTTATAAATTTATTAGGTTTATTTCCTTATATTTTTACTCCTACTAGTCATTTAACTGTAAATTTATCTTTATCACTAACTTTATGAATAAGATTTATTATATTTGGATGAAGTATAAATATAAATAACATATTAATTCATTTAATTCCTTTAAATACTCCAATATTTTTAATAAATTTTATAGTTATAATTGAATTAATTAGTAATATTATTCGTCCTTGAACATTATCAATTCGATTAACAGCAAATATATTAGCTGGTCATTTATTATTATCTTTAATAGGATCTTCTATAAATAATATATTTTGAATAATTTTACCTTTAATAATTATTATTCAAAATATATTATTTATTTTAGAAATTTCAGTATCAATAATTCAATCTTATGTATTTTCAATTTTAAGTTTATTATATTTTAATGAATCTAATTAATAAAATTAATATGATAAATTATAATCATCCTTTTCATTTAGTTACTTTAAGTCCTTGACCATTAGTAACTTCATTATCTTTAATAAATTTATTAATAAGAATTTTAAATTGATTTATATTTAATAATTTAATATTTTTATTATTTAATTTAATTAATTTGTTAATAATTATATTTCAATGATGACGTGATGTAATTCGTGAAAGAACTTATCAAGGATTTCATACATTTATTGTATTGAATATAATAAAATTTAATATAATTTTATTTATTATTTCAGAATTATTTTTTTTTATTTCTTTATTTTGAACATATTTTCATAATTGTATTTCTCCAAATATTGAAATTGGTAGTATATGACCTCCTAAAAATATTATAATATTTAATCCTTATGATATTCCTTTATTAAATTCAATTATTTTAATTTCTTCTGGATTTGTAATTACATGAAGACATAATTTATTATTAAATAATAAATTATTTTATAGAAAAAATTAGTTTATTGATTACAATTATTTTAGGTATTTATTTTTCAATAATACAATATTTAGAATATAATGAAGCTAAATTTTGTATTAATGATAGAATTTATGGTTCAATTTTTTATTTATTAACAGGATTTCATGGAATACATGTAATTATATTTTTATTAACATGTTTATTTCGTATGTTAATAAATCATTTTTCTAAAATTCATCATTTTCATTTTGAATCTGCATCTTGATATTTACATTTTGTAGATATTATTTGATTATTTGTTTATATATTTATTTATTGATGAATATAGATTTATTTCCTGCTTCCCCTTAGGGTTACACTTCCTCCCCACCTTACATTTCCATCTCTCCCTTAACCTAACTTATCCTACTTATCCTACTTATTCTACTCTTACTCTACTCCTCACTGCCCTTACATCCTCCCTCCGCCGCTTTTCCCCTCTCTCTCATTTCCTTTCGCCGCACGCTCTTATCCTAATCCTACGCTACTCGCTCTCTCTCTCTCTCTCTCATTTCACTTCGCCGCACGCTCTTAGCCTAACCTTACGCTACTCGCTCTCTCCCTCTCTCCCACCTCCCTTCTCTCCCACAACTCCACCCCTGCTCGCCCCCTCCCCGCCGTCGACTTCCATTTCCGCCCTTGCACTCCAGTCCTTCATTCACTCCTCCCCTCATCCCCCCCTTCCCCCCTCTCCACCTCTTTCTCTTTCCTCCTGACCTCCAGCCTCTTTATCCACCCCTCCCCTCCCCCTCCCTCGTCCAAAATCTCCCTTATCCTTTCCCCGATCCCCTTCCCTCTGCCTCATCCCCCTGTACATCTCTCCAAAACGTGCTCCCATGTCTCCTCCTCCCATCCACATACCCTACATCTCCTCTCTTCCTCATCCCCCAGTACCTCCCCCTCATCTCTGTTCCCCATCCTATACCTAGCTAGCCTTCCATACCTCACTTCTCCCACCCTGCCTTCAGGTACCCTGGTAACTCCTGTCCCACCAACTCCTGTACCACCTATTATACCTCGACTGCACCACTTTTCCCCATCTCTCCTCTTCCTGCCTCCTCCCATCTTCCTCCTCCCCTCCCAGCCCGCCTGCCCACTTGCCCCTCCCTCTCCTCCCTCAATCCTCCCAACCCTCTACACCCCAACCTGTCACCCTCCCACGCCGACAATTCCTCTCCCCTTCCCTTTCCCTTTCCTTATCTCTTCCAGGCACCACCTAGCCAACTCCCCTCCCTCTCACCCCTACTCAGTTTCTCCTCATATCTCCCTGCCCTTCCCCCCGCCCACGTCCTCAACTTTTTCCTCTTCGTCTCCTCCCTTACCATATATCCTGGCGTCCTCCAGTCCACCCCCAATGACCACCTTATATACCTCTCTTGCATCCTCTCCATCTCTTCCCTCTCCCTCCACCCCCAAATCTCTGCCCCATATCCCGCCACCGTCCAGACCAACGTGTCGAACAGCCACATCCTCCTTCCCCAGTCCCTCTCAAACATCCTCTTTCCCTGATTCCCCATGCCTGCCTCATTACCACCCCGCCTTTCTCACCCTATCCCTAACCTGCGCCTCCTGACCCCTGTTCCTCCTGAACACGTACCCCAGGTACTTAAACTCCTTCACCTCCTCTATCCTTTTCCCCTTCCACCTCCACTCCACCTTCCTCTCCCTTCCACCCCCCTTCCTAAACCTTACCACCTTCGTTTTCTCCACATTAACCTCCAACCTCTTTCTATCCAGGTACCCTCTGAGCCGCCTAATCATACTCCCCATCTCTTCCTCGTCCTTCGCCACCATCACCAGGTCATCCGCATACGCCAGCGCACACACTCTCCTCCCCCCTACCTCCACCCCTCCCCATCTTCCTTTCCTCATCTCCTCTTCCACATCCGCTATTAACAAATTGAAGAGCGTCGGACTCAGGGGGCACCCTTGCCTCAACCCCTTCGCCGTCCAAAAACCCTCCCCTACCTCCCCACCTTCACTTCACCCTGCTCTTCGTCTCCCTATAAATTTCCCTTACCCTCTCCCTCAACCCTTCCCTCACCCCTCTCCTCTCCATCGCCTCCCACAGAGTCCTCCTGTCCACCGAGTCGAAAGCCGCCCTCAGATCCACGAACAGCGCCACCAGCTTCCCCCCCCTCCTCCCGACCTGCCTTCCAATGAGAAAGTTTAACACGTAGATATGATCCACCGTACCTCCCTCTCTCCTGAACCCCGCCTGATTCTCCGGAATCATACCCCCCACCTCCACCTCCCGGCTCCAACCTCCGCAACAGTACCGCTGCATACACCTTATACAAGGTCGGCATCAGCGTAACCCCTGTAATCCTGCACCCTCTTCCCGCCCCCTTTCTTCGCCACCGGTACTATAATCCCTTCCTTCCACCCCTGCGGCCACCCCTCCCCATCCCACACTCTCCTACATACCTCCCATGCCAACTCTAAACCCCTCTCTCCCCCGTACTTCCAAGCCTCATTCGGGATCTCATCCCTCCCATTGCCTTTCTCCTTCCTTCAACCTTCTCACCACCCTCCTCACTTCCTCCTTACTTATTCCCTCTTCCTCCCCCTTCTCCTGCCCTCCTCTCCCCACCCTTACCCTATTTTCCACTCCTCCCAGCAGCCCCATGAAATGTTCCTTCCATTCCCCTTCTTTATACTTTCGTCCACCCCTTTCCTTTTCTTCCTACCCCTATTCACTATTTCCCACACCCTATTTTCCGTTTTTGCCTCTGCCACCTCCCTTACCAGCCTCTCCCTCTCCTCCTCCCTCTTCCTATCGCACAGCTCCTTATACTCCCCCCTCCTTCTCTTGTAGTCCTCCCTACTCCCTCCCTCCCTCCACCTCCGTAGCTCCCTTCTCAACTCGCTCTTCTTCTCCCTACATTCTCCATCCCACCACCCCTCCCTCCTACGCCCCTCCTCTCTCCCCCCCGCCTCCTCCCCCTTCCTCATCACCTCCTTTATCGTTTCCGTCGCCTTGTTCACCGCCTCCTGAATCCCACCTCCTCCTATGGCCACCCCTCCCATCCCCCTCTCAAACTCCTCCTTCATCCTTCCCGACCACCGCCCTCCTCCCACCTTCCTATCTCTCTTCCTCCTACCCCTCTCCCCCACCCCCCCCTCTCTCATCGTCACCACCACCGGATGGTGGTCCGACTCCACTCTCTCCCCTACCTCCACCCTTTCCAACCCCTTCCTTGTCCCCTCGTCCCCCAGCACATAATCTATTACTGTTTCCCCCCTCCCTCCCGTGTATGTGAACTCCCCATCTTCATCCCCCTCCACGTTCCCATTCAGAATCTCCCACCCTGTCTCTTCCACCAACTTTACCAACTTCCTTCCGTCCCCGTTTATCTTCCTGTCCTTCGATTTTCTTCCCCCTTCCTCCTCCTCCTCCTCCCTTCCTTCTACCCTGCCCCCCTGCCTGCCCGTCCTCGCATTGAAATCCCCCCCTATTACCACCCTGCCTCCCTCTTCCTGCCCCTCCATCCACCTTCTGATACTTCCCAACTTCCTCTCCATATCCCCGTTCACGTACACCGCCACTACAGCCCACTCCTGCTCCCCCGCCTTTACCCTCTCCACCATCAGTCCCTCCTCCTCCCCCTGTCCCTGCTGCTCCCTCCCTACCATCTCCTCCCTCACTCCTACCACCATGCCTCCCATCGCCCTCCCCTTCCTATTTCTTCTCTTCGCCCATTGCGCTCTCCACCGATACCCTACTGGTAGCCTACGCCTAACGCCCTCCCAACTCTTCTCCTCCAACCACGTCTCCATTAAAACTACCACCTCCCACTCCTCCAACCCCTTCCAGAACTCTGTGTCCTTGTTCGTCACCCCCGCCACATTCCAAAAGCCTATCTTCCACCTTTCTCCCTCCCTTCCCCTCTCCTCCATCCCCCCTTCACCCTTCTTCCTTCTTTCCTTTCCTCCTAGTTTTTTGCTCCCCCTCTTTCTTCACTCCTTCTTTCTCCCTGTCCCTCCACCCTCCTCCCCCCCTCCCTACTCCCCTCCCTTACCTCCCTCTCTGCCCCTCCTCTCTCTCTCCCCCTCCAGTCTCTGAGAACTTCCCTCCGCTCGTCTATTGATGAATATATTAAAATTAAATATTAATAAAAATTATATATATAGTATAATTTATTACAATTAATTTCCAATTAAAAAATTTATTATTTATAATGTATATATAATTTTTAATTATATATATATATTTTTTATTATTTTATTTATTTGTATTATACTTATTTTAATAAATTTATATTTTAAAATTACATTAAAAAAAAATCGAGAAAAAAGATTACCTATTGAATGTGGATTTGATCCATTGATTAATAAACGATTACCTTTTTCTATTAATTTTTTTTTAATTTCATTAGTATTTTTAATTTTTGATGTTGAAATTGTTTTAATTATACCTATAGTTTTTATTTTAAAAAATATTATACCTTTAATTTCTTTAATTATATTTGTTTATTTTTTATTTATATTACTTATTGGATTATTAATAGAATGATATTTAGGATATTTAGAGTGATTAAATTAATTTATATAGATTAATTAATTATAATCAATTTTTTAATTCGAAATTAAAGGTAAATTTTACTTTATATAAATATAATATTTATAATAAATAAATTAATTGAAACCAAAAAGAGGTAAATTATTGTTAATAATTTAATTGAAATTAATTTCCAATTAAAATTATAATAATATGGATATTAGTTAAATATTATAACATTTAAATTGCATTTAAAAATTTAATTAATTAAATTAATATCTAATAAAATTTAATTTATATTTATAAATATTAATTATTATTTTTATATTGAAAATATAATATTTTATTTTAAATTATATAAATTTTACTTAAATTAAATTATTTAATATATAATAGATTTTATTATATATTAAATAATTTTATTATTAAAAAATATATAGAAATATAAAAATTTAAGCTTCTAACTTAAGAATTAATGAATAAATTAATCATTAATATTTCTTATTTAAAAAATTTATTTATCTTAATATTTTCAATATTATACTTTTAATTTAAGCTATTTAAATTATTATTTTTTATAAATTTCATAATTTATAAAAATCAAATAAATAATAAAATAATTATAATATATAATTTAATTATAATTAATATTTCTAATTTATTAAATTTATAATTTTTATTGAATTTAAAAATTATAAATATTAATTTAAATATATATATTCCAAATAATAATTCTTGTTTAAATATCGCGTTAATTCGACGTGAAAGAATAGTAGAATATTATTCGTCACCCGGTATTGTTTTTCTGCTTATGTAACATACTCGAGAATGTTCGACGCTCATGTCCGCTACGCGTAAACAAGACCGGGTACAAAAACGGTCACATACGGATTTCTTCGAAACATCACGCGATCGACCAAACTACGCAGAATTTCAAGCTAACGTTTCGAAACGCGTAATATAGACAAGGAAAGACAATCGAAAGATAGACAAGGATAAACTCAAATTCGGCTACAGCGCCGCCAGTCGGAAATCGCTCTCCGAATTTGACTCTCCTTGTTAAACGAATCACTCTTGATTTGGAAACGGCAGAGAGCAGATGGGCATACGATCCCGCTCCTCCGTATATCTCCTATAGAAAGAATTGTGTAAAGCTTGTCGTTCTTTCGAGCCAGTTAAGAACGTGGTGAAGAAGGTGCAGTGCGAGAACGGATTGGGGTCCGATCCGGTAACGCAAATACTTCCGCTACACGTTTTAACTGGAGTGAAAAAGAGTCGGAAACGCAAAGAAGTGCAGTACCTAAACGGATTGGGATACCATCCGGTACCAACGTCACTTCAGTTTCTAACGAGGAATCTCGTGGGTTATTTCCGAACGTTTCTAGAGCAGCAGTGGTAAAAACCACCTAAGACTGAGGAAACAGGATACGTATCGTTGAACCGATCGGTCGTATCCGAAGGTGATAGTTTGACCCACGAACCTCCCTTGACGGTCGAACGGTTAAAACCCCACCTAGACGGACCACGTGGTATTCCGTGGGTGGACTTGCCGCCCTCCAGTCGGTGCTAGGAATTAAAATCACGTGTCCAGCATCAGGCGACCTGCTGAAGCGGTATTTCGAAAATACGCCAACGTGTGCGTGGAATACCGCTCAAGAGCAACAGTGGGAAACGTACGCTAACCGTAAGTCGTTGTGAACGCAGACAAGGTACCTTCCCACACCGTACAAGGACGGATTACGAGGACGGTAAGAAACCGAGGATTCGACAACATTTGGAGCCTTACAACCTCCATCTGTTGCCCTTTCCTACGACGGTCGAGAAAACGCAGTATAGGAAGAATCGAGGTATAATCTCGTCTTCCTTAGAACTGCAATCAGCTGTTTCCCGGTTTAAAGGGAACGCACACATAAGAAATACAGTCCACCTGTTTTGCCGCGTAACGCAGCGGCAGAGAATCCCCGCTCCTGGAGTGCGACAAGCACAGCTAGGACCGCGAGAACGTCAGAACGAGACGGAAAGCGTGACTAACGTTACCGTGTGTTTACACCAAGTTCCGTCCTTTTTGTTACAGAGAAGACTGACGCCAGCCGACGACTCGCCAGACGACGAGACGATTATTTTAATTATTAATATCGGCAAACGGCCTACAAGTTCTTTTTCTTCCTGATTTTTGTTCTGAATTATTTTATTTAAGTTTCGTTTGATTTATTCTTTTTCCAAAATAAACGGCGTCGTCGAAAATCGACGACGCGAAAATACAAATAAAAGAAACGATTTACTTTTCCTTCATCCTACTTCCTTCGTAATCCGGACACCTGTTAGACGAGGTTCTCAAATTAATATTTGAGCCCTCCATATTCTCACAAAAGGTCCTTCGAGCCGGATACGAAACGACGTGGAGTGGACCAGGAAAAGGTGCAAGTTCTTACACGTGAGGGGATACCCACGTAAGAAATCATTTCGAGCGGTTTAATCCTCGAAAATACGCAGCATGGCCGTATCACAGCAATCCTTGAAATCGATCTCGATGACGAAATCGAAGATGTGATCGATCTATGTGGTCAGCTGAAGCGGCTAGCATCTAACCTAAGAAAATTAGGACGAGCGAAATTCTCAGAGCGACTGCTTGAGGAAAGCTCGAGCACGGCAAGGAAACCTGGCGTGAAATACGCACCAGGTATGCAAGCGTGCGTAAACAAATTCCTCCAGCAGAAAGAGTGTCGCACGACCTCTTCAAGCTGAATTATATGAGGAGTGCTGAAGACGACTTCCAGGATTTCAGGATTTCGTTCTTACTGAACTTGGCCGACTGAGCGCTGAGGTGAAACCAGCAGCGTCGGAAGTTCAAAGTAATATACCGATCGAGCTCCCGAAGCAACGACTGCCAAGATTCGGAGGGGATCCTCAGGAATGGGAACATTTCGAGGATCTGTTCACCTCCGGGGTCATACGAAATGCAGCGCTGTCGGATGTGCAAAGATTGCACTATCTGAATGCCTGCGTAGAGGGACCCGCACAGGCGTGTATTGCTTCGATCGAAAACGTCGGTCGAAATAACTCCGTGGCGAGCACGATGCTAAAAAACACCTTCGGTCTCCCACGCTTGGTCACGGGAAAACTGCAGGACAAGCTCCTGTTTACGAAACCAATCGATACCGGTGACCTGGCCAGTATGCAGCAGGTCACCGAGGGTTGCACACAGGCGCTCGCCGCCCTTGATAAAAGCGGCACGCCCGAACAGCAGCGGGACTGGTTACTCGCGCATTGGGCGAAGCAAAAATTCTCGCCGGCGCTAGAGTTGGAATGGCAGAAAACGTTGAACCTCGCAACAGAGTATCCCACGTTTGAGGACGTGCGGAGGTTCCTTGAAATGCACTCCCGCGCACTGCTCTCCATGGATGAGAAGCGACGGGGGCGGCCATCGCATCTGCCACACATGATAACGCACGTAGTCGAAGCTCGACTCGGGATTCGAGATCGGCCTCGAGACACGTGCGCAGCCACAATGTTGTCAAGGACAACCTTTGGGCGGGACCGCCTCGTGGCAAAAGTAGCGAAAACAGACCAGCTGGGGCCACGTCAAGGACACCGTGCGCAGTCTGTACCGGACTGCACCACGTGACGACGTGCGAAAGCCTCTTGCATATGACTCCAAGCAAGCGCAGTCTATATGTAAGAAATCGTGGGTGGTGCTTACAGTGCCTGGGCGCTAACCACCACGCAAAAGACTGCAGACGCCCCATCGTCTGTACAAAGTGCAACGGGAGGCACCATCCCCTGCTGCACGTCGACGTAAGCCGGGAACTTCGAAACCAGCCGTTACCGAGAAAAGAGTACGACCATGGTGAGGAAACGAGCGAAAAAGCCCCGGCTCGGCGATCTGTAAAATTCAGATCGAAATCCAGAACCTCGCGAAACACGAACACAACACAAGCCGCAACGTCACATTGCACGACGTTCGGTACAGGTGTACCGAGGCCCGTGTTGTTGGCTACGGCTCGAGTGCGAGCGTTCGGAAAATACGGTGCGACGCGAATCGTGCGCGCACTGCTTGATCAAGGGTCCGAAACTTCCTTCATTTCTGCGAGTTTGGTGAATGACCTCCAACTCGCTCGAAGGAAAACTCCAGCCACGGTCACTGGTTTGGGAGGGGATCGAACCCAAATGATCAAATATAGTGTCGGGCTGGGTCTAAGTGCGAGAGAAGGTAGGATACCGACCTGCACGGTCGACGCGTACGTCGTGCCTCGAATCACGACCTACGCACCCATGTCCTTGGACACGCTCGGCTACGAAGCGCTCCGGGACCTACCTCTCGCCGACCCCGACCTCACGTACGATCAAACTATCGAAGTTTTGATCGGTGCAGACTTATACGCACAAATTGTGTGACCGGGATTCCGTCGCGTAACAGCGGAGGGTCCGATAGCCCAAGAGACTGCGTTCGGCTGGGTGATTTCCGGACCGATAAGTGCAGTGGGAAAACCCAGAATCCAGTACGGACGCTACACTGCACCGTACTCGAATCGCTGGATAACGCCATTCGAAAATTCTGGGAAACGGAGGAAATTCCCGCGACCTCTGTGCGTACAAAGTCAGAGGAAGAATGCGAAGCATTCTATAAGAAAACGATCGGAAAGTCGTTCCACATAGCGTTTTCGGCTCTCGCAAGGTTGCGAAAGAAATTAGACACGAGCCCGACTCTCGGTAAAGAATACTCGGAGTTTTTAAACGAGTATGAGTCGCAAGGTCACATGACTCGTATCGAGCCTATTGACCGTTCTAGACTCTATATACCACACAGAGCGGTCGTCCGTACGACAGTACGACCACCAAGTTACGGGTCGTGTTCAACGCAACCTGTAGGACGGCGGGAGGTCGCTCCTAAACGACATCCTACACGTCGGTCCAAAATTGCAAAACGATATCACCTCGGTATTAACGAGGTGGCGTTTGTATAAATACGTGCTGGTGGCCGACATTGAGAAAATGTTTCGACAAATTCTCGTAGCACCACAGGATCGTCGATTCCAATGCATCGTTTGAGTGCATCTGAAACCGAACAGCTAAAAGCGTTCGAGTTAAATACCGTTACAAACGGGACAGCGTGCGCACCGTACTTAACGATTCGTACCCTTCTCGAATTAAAAGAGCATGATCGAGGAAAATTCCACTTGCCAGCTCCGCTAATCGAGAAGGACATGTACGTCGATGACGAATTTTGGGAGCACCAGATAAGCCCTTGCTGGAAAAATCCGCACGCAAGTGTGCGAGCTCCTGCAAGGAGGTGGGTTTAAGTTGAGAAAATGGGCAGGAAACTCGCAGCAACTATTGCGAAATATCCCCACAGCGCTCACTCCCACGCCGTAGACCTCACCTTGTTCGAGGATTCCGAACTCAAAGTGCTCGGTCTACGTTGGATACCGTCTGGGGATTATTTTTATTTCAATCTCCAATACTTCAACCATCGGCGTTCCCGATGACTAAGAGAAATCTGTTTTTCGGAGATTGCCAAGCTGTTCGATCCGCTCGGCTGGTTATCACCAGTAGTAATACGTGCGAAAATTTTGATGCAGTCCCAGTGGCTGGAGAAAATCCAATGGGACGATCAAATCTCCGCGGACACGCAACGAACGTGGAATACGTTTTGCGTGGATTGGAACAGCCTGAAAAATTAAAAATTCCCAGATGGATACGGTACGGAGCCGATACCGTATCCGTGGAGTTGCATGGATTCTGCGACGCCTCCTCGCCGCCTACTCCGCCGTCACGTATTTACGCGTGACGACGACAAACAATGACGTCTTTACGACATTGGTAATGGCAAAAACGCGGGTGGCGCCGATCAAAACGCAATCCATACCCGTACTGGAATTAAACGGGGCAATACTCCTCTCCGAGCTTGTGATGCACATAAAGCGGTCCATCTCCATGAAATTGGATCGCATAATCTGCTGGACAGATTCTACGATTGCACTAGCTTGGCTGAAAAAACATGCGTCGACATGGAAGGTGGTAATCGCCAACCGTGTATCAAAATCCAGACGATGCTTCCGAACGCCGAATGGCGTCATGTTCACGCGCTCGAATCCCGCAGATTTAAATTCGCGAGGAGTGGAAGCCGCGGAACTTCTTCAATCGGAACTATGGATTTCCGGCCCGCCGTGGCTTCGGCGGGCGGAAGAATATTGGCCGAAAATACCCGCTTCGATCGAAACGGAAGAAGGAAAACGCGTCTCGCATACGCTCGTAGCAACTCCGACAAAAGAATTGGACTTTGTATTTCGATTTTCCCAATGGAGAAAGCTACTACGCGTAACCGCCTACTGCCTCCGGTTTCGAAGGGCGCGGGACGGAGAGCGTCGGTCCTTCGACGCCAACGTTGTCGACGCATCTGAAATACAGCGTGCAACGGAAAGAATTGCACGTTACTTGCAAAGCACGCATTTTGCAGATGAATACCAGTGCCTGAAAGGGCACCGTGAAATCCCTGCAACGTCTCCATTGAAAGGCCTAAACCCTTCCTCGTCGACACGGAAGTCCTCAGAGTGGGTGGAAGGTTGAGAATGCGGCACTTGCATGGGAAACCAAACACCCGATAATTCTGCCAAAACATCATGTTTCGAACATGATAATAAGGCAATGTCATGCGGATACGCTGCACGGGGGTTTGCAATTGACCATGTACACGGTGAGACAGAAATTCTGGATCATCGGCTGTCGTAACGCGACGCGTACGGTTATCCATGGTTGCATGTGCTGCGTGAGATGGAATGCAACAGCGTCCACGCAAATAATGCAGGATTTAATTCCGGAACGCACCCGCGCGGCACGACCTTTCTCGAATTGCGGAGTAGATTTCGCGGGACCCTTTCGAGTCCGCGACTCCGCCGGTCGAGGTAAAACAGCCCACAAAGCTTACATAGCGGTATTCGCTTGTTTCGCTACCAGAGCCGTACATATCGAACTCGTGCACGATTACACGACGAGTGCTTTCTTGGCCGCCCTTGACCGATTCATCGCTCGCCGCGGAGTTCCGTCCTGCGTGTTCAGTGACAACGGAACAAATTTCGTCGGAGCGGATCGAGAATTGAGAGAGCATTTCAATATCGTGTATAACACACGAGAAATGCGCGATACGTGCGGTCAAAAGGGTATTAAGCGGAAATTCAATCCACCTAGTGCACCGCATTTTAGCGGTATGCAGGAAGCCGGTGTGAAATCGGTGAAACATCATCTAAAACGCATCCTCGGCAACTTCACTCCCACGAGCGAGGAGATGCAGACATTACTTTGCAAAATCGAAGCGAGTTTAAATTCGCGACCGATCGCCGCTCTGAGTGATTGTCCAGAGGATTATGCGCCTTCACACCGGGCCACTTTGTGATCGGAAGCCCGATGAATGCACTTCCGGTACAGTCAGTGGAAAATGAAAATATCTCGCGGCTTACGCGATGGAGAGCTATTCAGAAATTCCACGAGCAACTCTGGAGGCATTGGACGCGTGATTATCTCACGCACCTCCAGAACCGCTATAAGTGGCGTAACGCTCAAGTGCAGCTAAAACCGAACGATTTGGTTCTAGTGCAAAACCCTCTTCTCCCCGAATCAATGGGAAATGGGAAGAATTGAGGAAATTTTCCTGGGCAAAGACAGGCACGTACGGGTTGTTAAAGTACGCACAGCCACTTCCACCTACACACGACCAATCACACGTCTGTGTAAATTGCTCCATAGAAGAGTCGCTATCGATAACAGACGAAGACGACGCTAGCGGGACAAAAAGAAATCCTGAATTCCACGTGAGAAAGAGAGGAAGTGAGAACCGCCGTTGGTAACAACAACAGGTGTGGATCACCATGTGTCCCTGTGTCTCGGTGACAAAACAGGGATAGGGGAATCTCTTCCCTACTATCCCGTTAACAGTTAAGGAAGGGAGCAATTCGCGAGCGTCCTAGGTTTTAAAAGCAGGACCGTTAGGCCGAATTCCTTCAGTTCCAAGTCACACGTGGAATACGATAGCGAGTTAAAAGTGGAAAAAAAAAAAATTATTAAACGTGAGAAAATGTCGAGTTCGGACGAAAGCGTGCAGACGGTCGTGGGGTCGGCGAGCGACCCCGCGATAGAAAAGCAGTTCAACCAACTGCTACAGTTGGTCGATACAACGCGGTCAACTGCGGCGACCGCAGGCTCCGCGGACGCCCCCGCCGCTCCACCCACGCCAGCAGAGACGCCGGGCCCATCCCCGGAATTTATAATAAATCTGGGACAGGACATAATAAGGGTGCCCAAGCCCACATACCCTGGATCGTCGAAGGCGGCTAAAATATAAAAGTGCCGGGAGTGGTTTTTCCGGCGGTTAAAATGGGCGCGAGGCGGGCGATTGATCGCCTCAGGCATTTTTTCGCGCCGAGCGAACCCCGACGAGCGCCACGACCGGCTCCAGGAGCCTCGGCCGAACGGCGGGAGGAAACAGCCTCGACCAGTGATGGGGCGGAGTGGGGAGTGACCTCTCGACCCCGGTACGCCAGGGCGCTACGGGAACGACCCCGAGATTGGGGCACGAGCACGCGCTGGCAAGGGACGACTGCGGCCCCGGAGGGAGAGAGATCACTCCCTCCGTAAGCTTCCAAGAAGCGGTGCTGACTCACTCCTCCAAATTATTATGCGGAGGGCAGACGAGCCCTCGCATCGCCGATACAATGTAAGTACTTTAATTTTGTTAATTGAGTACACGGAAAATTTTCTCTTCGATCGATCGGGACACGTGACCGCGAATTACCGCGCCTTCCGTTTAATTGCACGGACCGTGCAAGGGGGCGGTATGGTTTAAATATCGCGTTAATTCGACGTGAAAGAATAGTAGAATATTATCTTCGTCACCCGGTATTGTTTTTCTGCTTATGTAACATACTCGAGAATGTTCGGCGCTCATGTCCGCTACGCGTAAACAAGACCTGGGTACAAAAACGGTCACATGACGCGATTTCTCTCAGAAAGCATCACGCCGATCGACCAAACTACGCAGAATTTCTAAGCCAACGTTTTCAGGAAACGCGTAATATAAGACAAGGAAAGACAATCGAAAGATAGACAAGGATAAACTCCAAATTCGGCTACAGCGCCGCCACAGTCGGAAATCGCTCTCCGAGATTTGACTCTCCTTCAATTAAACGAATCACTCTTGATTTGGAAACGGCAGAGAGCAGATGGGCATACGATCCCGCTCCTCCGTATATCTCCTATAGAAAGAATTGTGTAAAGCTTGTCGTTCTTTTTCTGAGCCAGTTAAGAACGTGGTGAAGAAGGTGCAGTGCGAGTAACGGATTGGGGTCCTGATCCGGTAACGCATAAATACTTCCGGCTACACGTTTTAATCTGGAGTGAAAAAGAGTCGGAAACGCAAAGAAGTGCAGTACCTAAACGGATTGGGACACCATCCGGTACCAACGTCACTTCAGTTTCTAACGAGGAATCTTCGTGGGTTATTTCCGAACGTTTCTAGAGCAGCAGTGGTAAAAACCACCTAAGACTGAGGGAAACAGGATACGTATCGTTGAACCGATCGGTCGTATCCGGAAGGTGATAGTTTGACTCCACGAACCTCCCTTGACGGTCGAACGGTTAAACCCCACCTAGACGGACCACGTGGTATTCCGTGGGTGGACTTGCCGCCCTCCAGTCGGTGCTTAGGAATTAAAAAATCACGTGTCCAGCATCAGGCGACCTGCTGAAGCAGAGTATTTCGAAAATACGCCAAACGTGTGCGTGTGAAATACCGCTCAAGAGCAACAGTGGGAAACGTACGCTAACCGTAAGTCGCGTTGTGAACGCAGTGACAAAGCGTACCCCTTCCACACCGTACCAAAGGCTGCCGACGGATTACGAGGATACGGTAAGAAACCGAGTGATTCGACAACATTTGGAGCCTTTACAACCTCCATCTGTTAGGGCCCGCTCTTCCTCACGATTTGAGTCGAGAAAAACGCAGTATAGGGAAGAGATCGAGGTATGAATCTCATGTCTTCCTTAGAACTGGGTAAATCAGCTGTTTCCTTTGGTTTCTAAAGGGAAACGCACACATAAGAAATACAGTCCACCTGTTTTTTGCCGCGTAACGCAGCGGCAGAGAAATCCCTGCTCCTGAGTGCGTGCACAAGCAACAGCTAGGGACCGCGAGAAACGTCAGGAAACGAAGGGACGTCTGAAAGCGTGACTAACGTTACCGTGTGTTTACACCAAGTTCCGTCCTTTTGTGTACAGAGAAGACTGACGCCAGCCGACGACTCGCCAGGACGACGAGACGATTATTTTTAATTATTAATATCGGCAAACGGGCCTACAAGTTCTTCTATATCTCTCTCTCCTGATTTTTTGTTCTGAATTATTTTATTTAAGTTTCGTTTTGATTTATTCTTTTTTCCAAAATAAACGGCGTCGTCGAAAATCGACGACGCGAAAATACAAATAAAAGAAACGATTTACTTTTCCTTCGTCAAAAATATTGATATAATAAAATTTAAGAAATTTTTATATTTATATATGTTATTATTGAATGTTATTAATCCAATCCAAAATCCATATACATAAAAATTTAAAATTATTAATTTATCTGATATATGTATATTAATTAAATAAGATTTATAAATTTAAATTAAATACATTATATCTAAAGATAAAATTAAAAATTAATAATAATATTATACAAAAAGTTATTAATTTATTTTCTTTAAAATATATTATAGGTAATAAAATTATTATTATAAAATATTAATCATAAAATTATTCCCGAAATTCTCTAGTATTTCTCCAATTGTTAATGTGTTATTGATAAAATATAAATTAAATAAAACATATAATTTAATTTTTTATTTATTAATATTTCAATAATAAATCTTTTGAATAAAAATCCACTTAAAAAAGGAAATCCTATTAATATAATTTAAACTAAAAATAATAATTAATCTTTTTATAGGTATATAATTATTAATATATTACCATATTTACGGAATATCTTGATTATTATTTATTAAATGTGAGATAAAATCTCTCTGTGTACATAAAAACATTAATGATTTAAATAAAGCGTAGAATGAGTATAATATGAAAAAAGCTAATTCATAATAATTAACTCTTAAAGTTAATATTATTAATCCTCTAATTGTCTTAATGTTAATAAAGCAATAATTTTTTAAGATCATATTCAAAATTAGCTATTAATCTTGCTTATAAAAGTTGTTATTAAAGAAATATATATATATTATTATATTAATATTTATATTTAATATAAACAATTTATTATAATCAGAATTAATAAATAAACCCTGCTAAGTTACACTAAATGTTGAAGAATGAACTAAAGAAGAAACAGGAGTAGGTGCTGTTATAGCAGCATGGTAATCATAGAGAAAAAGTAATAATTGTGCTCTTTTTGTTATAGTAGTTAAAATTAATATTAAATTTATAATATATCTATAAAAATTATTATTATAAATTATACCATTTCAAGTACCTAAATTTATAAATATACAAATTATTATTAACAATCTAACATCTCCAATTCGATTACATAAAATAGTTAAAAATCCTGAGTTATAAGAATTATAATTTTGATAAAAAATAATTAAACAATAAGAAATTAATCCTAATCCATCTCATCCTAATATAATTCTAAAAATATTAGGACTTAAAAATTATTAAACATATAGAAAATACAAAATAATATTACTAAATAAATAAATCGTTTAATGAAAATTCTCATTTTTTTTATATATTCAATTCTTTATATTATTACTAGTGAATAAATTAATATTACAACTCTAAAAAAATTAATCTTTATATAATCTCAAAAGTAATAAAATTTCAATTTTTATTCTATTAAAATTTATATCATTAATCATTCAATGTAAATACTATATTTAAATATAAATACAAATATATATCCTATAATTATTGAAAAGTAATACTTAATAGTATTATAAAAATCTATATAAATAATTATTAATAAAAATAATTTAAAGTAAATTTATTGAGATTTACATCATTAATTTCACAAATTAATATTTTAATTAAACTATTTAAATTTAATATTTTATATAAATAAATTCTAAATTTAAATATATAAAATAAAAGGTAATCAATGTATAATAATTACAAAAATTCTTAAAAATTTAGATTTTTAATTTTTAAATAAAAATTTATTATTCCACATTAATATGACTAAATAAATATAAATGAATAAATAAATCTTAAAAATCTAATTAATATTAATAATAATAAAAGATAATTACATCAATTATATAAAACTATTAAAAATAAAAATTTCACTTACAATTAAACTTTAATGATAATGGTGCCGATATATTAGGAAGAACAGTAATAAAAATCATAATAATGATATTTTTGGGATAATTCTTATTAATTTCTTTATTAATAATTATTAATCGTCTATTAGTTTCTTTTATAACATATATTTACTTGGTATAAAATAATCCAGATGAACATAAACCATGAGCAACTCATTATTAAAATAACATCTATATAAACTTAAATGATTTAATGTTATTATTACGTTTCCAAAGCTTGGCATATAAACGAAACTTGAGCCATAAACAATAGAACTCAAAAATACATCAACAGAAAATAATAGTAAATATCGCAGCACAGAAGTCTCGGCACTCGGATACGTCTGTTCACGATCGCGGTCCTTCTCCAAATCTTTACTTGACAGGTCGATCGATTCGACTGTCTCCTCCCCCGCTGTCGCTTGTCCTGCTCGCGCGCTACCAGTGAGCCATGGATCTCTATAGGGTGCTCGCAACATCAAGCTTCCTCTTCGAGAAGCGATCGTCCTGATCGCCGCAACTCCTCCGTCGGTCGCCGCCGTACCCAAGCATGGAAGAGTGGGAAGGGACGCTGCGTGGCCTCTCACCGACTGTCGCCTCGATATCTGCCTTCACGCCCATGGGAAAACCTGTTCAAAAACCCTGGGCAAGGCGTGGGTAATGCAACCCTCGGAAAATTCTTCTCGTCCCAACCCTTCTCTTGCGCCTTCGGGCTTGCGCTCTTCTTGCCAAAGAGAGAGGTCCTGCCTTCTTCAGCGACATGTTCCTCTTCCTGGGACGAGACGTATGGGAAAATCCAGTCATCTTTCGGCAACCATGTTCCCTGAAACAAATCCCCAAGAACGTTAACCCAAGTCAACCTCCCTCTCTGAGTCTTGAGCCTCCGAGATTGTCCCCTCTTCATTCCTCCTGGAAGCGTCCTTCGTACTTCGCCAGGCGACGTATATGGACCACCCGGCACTTCTTCCGGGGTGACTGCTGAATCTTGCAGACGACGTCGTTGATCCTGTCCGTTACAGTGTACCGCGTCTCTCAATCCGCCGAAGCTTCGGGCACTTCCCTTTAACTCTCCGTGGTTGGAACAACCAATACTCGTTCCCCGGCTGGAACTCCACTGCACGGACGTGACTGTCGTACCAGGATTTCATTCTTGGAACTATAGACATCCAAACGACGTCGAACAAATTCGTGGATCCTCTTCATTCTTTCCCTGAATCTACTCAGAGTATCCTTGCCCAACGTCCGCGTCTGCCTCCACTTCTTGGGGCAACCCTCCCACACCACAAGAGAATGACGAAGCTCTTGGCCACACAAAATCATCACGCCAAGGCGTCTGTCTAGTAGCCCCTGCTGTCGTGCCGATCTATAAGCGAGGAGGAACATGGGAATCCACTCATCCCAATTCCGTTGGTGCTCCAGAAACAAACATCGCTAGATATTGGAGTAAAGCGTCCTATTCAAGCGTTCCACCAGACCGTCGGATTGAGGATGCAGGGGAGTAGTTCGCGTCTTCCTCTGACACCCAACAGCTTCAGCAGTTCTCGGAGTCACGGAGGATCTGGAAGTTCCTTCCCATCCGTATGTATTTCCAAGGGCACACCATGGCGCGACATACCACGTTGTGTAAAAGAGCTCTTGCCATCGTGACAAAGCTCGCTGGTCTGGCATCGCGATTACCTCCGCCCACCGAGTAAAGTAGTCCGGCCACGACCAGCATAAACCTGTTTCCGGCCTGGAGACCTCGGGAGCGGACCCACAACGTCCAGGGCAAGCCTCCCTGAACGGAGCTCCCACGCGGTATACTTTCAGGTTCCCTGCTCCCCATGATTTATATCTCCCTTCTTCGCCACACAGGTGTCACACCGCCGGCACCACTCTTGAACGTCCTGTCGACATGTAGGCCAGAAGAACTGCTGGCGGATTCTTGCCAGGTCTTGCTCACTCCATCAAAGCATCCAGCTGCCGGCGCATCGTGTAACTCCTCTGGTAGTACTCCTGGCAACCCTTTTCTACGCGCGCACTGACTAAAGCCACGGGGTTGTCGTGTACCATCGTGGGACCCCGACTTCCTGAAAAGCAAACCTTCAAAAAACCTCCACCGAATCCCAGATCGACCAGCAATACTTCAACTGAGGAGAGAAACCCGCAACCACCCGCCACCCAGGCGTCTCCCCTTCCTTCTGCCTTTTAAGAATGAAGCCAGTCTCTTCATCCTCCTCCCGGCTTTGCTTCCATTCACACTCCTCCTCCTTTCAGCGGTGTTACCTTGTGAACCTTCTTCGTGCAGTACATTTCCTCCTCTGTGTCCTTTTTCTCCAGTCGGCCGCATTTCTTACAATCGTCCACGATGCAAGGTCTTCTAGAAAGCCCATCGGCGTTCCGGTGTTCTTCCTTCCCGATGATTAATCTCAAAGTCGTACTCCTGGAAGACGCCCAATCCAACGCGCAACCCGTTCTCCGCCGGGCTCTTGAAGGTCAGCAGCCAGTGGAGCGCTGCATGATCAGTCCTAACTGAGAAATCTCCGTCCATAGAGGTAGTGATTTGAAACAACGATAGACTTCACTACTGCTAATAGTTCTCTTCGAGTCACGCAGTAGTTCCTTTTCGGCCTTCCCTAAGGACTTGGAGAAGTAAGCTGTGTCCCTCTCTCGACCTTCTTCATGCTCCTGCGAGTTGACACCGCCTGCGGCGAAGTCGGAGGCGTCCGTGTCCAGAATAAAATCCCTTCCCACCAGTGCAGGCGAGCACCGGAGCCCTCTCGGTGAGTCTCTTCTTCAGCTCCTGGCGCCTTGACACTCCTCGGTCCACTTGTATCCTCGTTTGGACTCCGGTGAGGTTGGAGATGCAGTTTGGCGATCCTGGAAAAATCCTTCACAAATTTCCTATAATAGGTGCAGAGACCCAGGAAACTTCTCAATTCCGTCACGTTCTTCGGCTGAGGCTATTCTGAAATCGCCCTGACCTTCTCCGGGTCCGTCTTGACTCCGCTCTCGGTGACGATGTCTCCTAGGTACTTTTACTTCCCGGCAGAAAAAGAAATACTTCTTGGGTCACCGCAGCAGTCCGGGCTTGACGTAGACGGGAAAATACCGTTCGGAGACGCTCGAGCTCCTGTTCGAAGTCATTCCCGTAAATGACGATGTCGTCCAGGTAAACCAGGCAAATCCGCCACGTGAGACCTCGAAGTACGTCCTCCATCAAGCGTTCGAAAGCCGCAGGGGCAAGGTAAAGCCCAAAGGGCGTCACCTTGAACTGCCAGAGTCCCGTTCCAACTGAAAAGGCCGTCTTCTCCTGTCCTTTCGTCCATGCGGAGATCTGCCAATAGCCACTCTGTAAATCTACAGTTGAAAACCACGAAGACCCGGCGAGGGCGTCCAGGGTATCCCCATTACGGGGCAAGAGGATACGAGTCCTTCTTCGTGATCTGGTCCAGGCGCCGGAAGTCAACGCAGAACCTCATGGTCCCATCCTTCTTCTTGACGAGGACGATCGGAGAAGACCACGGGCCTCGACTCTCTCTGATAATGCCCTGCGCCAACATCTTCCTGAGTAGCTCCTCCGCCTCAGCTCGATTGCGTAAAGGCAACCTCCGCGGCGCTCGTTTGATGGGGCGGTGAATCCCCAGTGTCGACAGTGTGCTTCACCCAGTCGCAGTTCCCGATCCGAGTCGAATCCAGGCAAAACGTCCTGGAACTCACGGAGTGTGTTCAGTGAATAGTTTTTCTGTCTTTCCGTCAAGCCCAACGAACAGCGTGTATACAATTCCTCCAAATGGCTGGAGGTACGACCGCTTCCTAATACGAGCGTTTCCCCACGTCCACCGCCCTCTCCTGGAGCAGCAGGCTCATAAAACGTATCTCCGGCATGCCGGGAAGGCTCAGCACATTTCGGGACAAGCCGGCTGCAACGATGCTTCCTCAGGAACGCTGCCCCCAGGATGCACTTTTCCACCATGTCGATACACCGTAGAAGTCTTCCACGCTCGAGAGTCCTCCCACGCCAATCCCTCTAGGCTCTTCTGCACGAACACCCTCATTTTCTCTCCAGTGGTAGAACGAATGTCGAGCTTTGCTCGGGCGATATGCGTCGACGCACACAGCCCTTGATCCAAAAGGCTGATGGGAGAACCTGTATCTTAGGATTATCTCGCAAGGTTTCCCACCGACTTTTCCACACACGGAAATCTCGTTATTGGCCTACATTGATGGCCAGCCGCCTCCCGCATCGCCACGCTCTTGACGACTGGGGAACTGCTCCTTACAGACCGGCGTCTTCCCCTTACGCCGCTCTTCCCCGTTTCTGAAGGGCTTCCTGGCAGTGAGCTGGTCCTGCTTACGTTCTCCTGGCCGGAGCAGTCCTCGCGAAGGTGGCCTGTCTTGCCGCAGAGCCAGCACTTCAGGGCCCTCAGCGTGTCATCCAACCGATCCCCGGATTCCTCGAGCCTCCGCTGCTTTTCGCCGGAAACCCTTCCAAAGCGTTGGAAAGGTTTAGCCTTCCGTTTTTCCGAGTATCGCTCTCGCAATCCTGCCGCGGAACCGCGCGACATTGTCTCAACAGCCTCGATCTCAAGAGCTCCAAATACGGCGGCCCTAAAGAGACGTGAAACCGCCGAGTCGCAGTTCTCGCTGCATACGTCCGAGCTTCCGACAATGCCGTTGCATGAATTGAGACGCAGCGAGCTTATCGCGGAGTTCCCGCCGGACAGTCAGCGAAGCCAGACTGCGCCAATCGCTCAATCTCGGTGGCCAGCGAGGAGACACTTTCATCTCTTCGCTACGCTCACGGCCCCGGAAGAGCACGTAATTCAGGTTGGACAAATTCTTCGGCCCCGTAGCGGAATTCGAGCGCCGAAACCAATCTCCGCGAAACTCCCACATTGATAGCGGAGAGCGTTGTGAGAACGCCTCCGCCGACCCTTCGAGGGCAGCGACCAAAGCCGTCCCTTTTTTTGATCGTTCCAACTGTTCCCGCGCGCGATCGTCCCAAACCCACCCTTGTACTCCTCCCACGAATTTTTCCCGTCAAACGCTCGGCGGTTTCGCCAAATCGCAATTCCCAGGACTCAAGACGCGCGACTCCGAACAGGGGCAGCGGCGATCGCACCAACGGGTGCGGGGACACACGCCGGGAAAACACTATTTACAACCCCATTCACAACCCTACTTACAACAGGCACATTCTCTCCACCTCGAGAGTCCGCGCCGCTACTGAACAAATCTCTTGACCGGTCTGTAACGAGGCGATTACGACTCGTATACGCTCTTCCATTTCCTGACAAACGGTTCTCGAAGGCCGCTCCGTGCCCGCCGGTCCCTGGCGTCCTTCTCCTTCCACCGGGCCTCGCCGTCCCTACGCCGCTCCCTGCAACTGGTCCAACGATGCTCAGCGTAGGGTGGTGAATAACTCCCGCAGAGACCCGTCGCCCGCTCGCTCCAGGAGAAGGCTCCGCACAGACCGCGGATGTGCGCGAGTGGGCACGCTACTACGAGCGGGCAACCGTACTTCTGACACCACTATTACGTTTCCGGTTTGGCATAAACGGAAACTTTAATAAACAACAAAGGAACTCAAACAAGCATCAACAGAAAATAACAGTAAATATCGCAGCAAAGAAAACTCGGCACTGGAATACGTCAGTTCACGATCGCGTTCCTTCCTCCGAATCTTGCTTTGACAGGCCGATCGATTCGATCGTCTCCTCCCGCCGTCGCTTGTCTCACTCGCGGCTACCAGTGAGCCACAAGGCGGATCTTCATAGGGTGCTCGCAATAATACAATGTTATTAATCTAGAGAAATTAAAATTTTATATGAACTACTGAAGAATATGCAATTAAAATTTTTATATCAATTTGTCGTAAACATAAAATTCCAAAATAATACCTCCAATTAAACTAATAATTATTATATAAATTTTAATTAATATTATATTATTATAAAAATTAAAATAAAACGTAAATAATCTACAAGTTTCTTTAATTTTAACATAATTGAAGCCAAAATTATTGAACAAAACATAGGAGCTTCAACATGAGCTTTTAATAATCAAATACATAATCTAAAAATTGGAATTTTAACTAAAAAGATAAAATTATAAATACAAATAATGTTATTTATTTACATATATATAATCTCATTTTCATTATATTAAATATAATATACTTTTTACTTTTAATAATTAAAAATAAAAATAATAAAAATGGTAAAGAAAAAATAAAGTATAAAATAATAAATATATTCTTGCTAAAATTCTGTATTTCTCCTCATTCCTCTAATAAATAATTATTCAAAATATTAAAATTACTCTCTAATTTAAAAAAATAAAATAATAAAATATTATTAGATATAAAAATAAAATTAAAGTAATTAATAAAATTATTAAAAATTAATACATAAATTATAGTAATTAATTGAATTTAATGAAATAATAATAATACTAAAAATTCATAATCTTAAAATAATTAATATAAAAGAATAATTATTTAAACTAAAATTAAATCTATATTTATTTCATTCAATAAATATATCATAATTAATAATTAAATAAAATTAAATTAAATTAATAAGATTTCATAATGTTTAAATATCGCTTAAAATGCGAA